>PVIJ01018058.1:0-27462 GCA_004024925.1 Scalopus aquaticus | reverse complement strand
AGATGGATCACGGGTGAATTGGTGGTGGGCTACCCAAGGGGAATACAAAATGTAAAAGACATAAATAACAATAAAAATATATATTTATAAAAAAAAATTAAAAAAAATAAAAAAGACATTTTAGTAGAGGGAATATTTACAGAGTTGTGGGCAAGGTCAGAAGCAGCAGTAAGGAATGGTTGAAGCACCCAGTTGAAGCACTGGCAGTGCAGAGAACTGTCAGAACTCCTAACCTTGTTGGAGTGAGGATAGGGATGTACCTTGGGAGGATTTGGACTGAGGGAAGCACCCTCTATGAGGGCTCTTGTCTCAGATGGACAGAAGTAACTGCATACTATACATGAGCAGGGAGCAAACCAGGAGGAGAGAGAAACCACATTTTTTTTCCTCTTCTGCTCTGATCATCTGCCACTGCCTGCCGTTAGCCAAAGCCAGTTGGAATCTGGAGTGTAAGGGAGTCAATTGATGTGGTCCATATATGTCATCCTTCTGGGGTACAGAGTAGGGTTTAAAAAGTTAGAAGGTGATTCTGGAGAGCAAACTCAGAGTATCTAACAGTAAAATAAGAGGATTGGATTTGTAAATAAGATAATAGGTTATAAAGGAAAATTTTAATGGAAAGTTATGTTTGCATATGTGTTTGTTGTGTATACAATAGGTACTATTAAGGGCATAAGTATAAAACATGGTTCTTCTTAGGGAGCTATGACAGCTTAAAATAAAATATTTAAAAATATGTCTAGAATATACATGTGAAATAGAATGATTTTGTCAGCTGTATTCATTTAGGCAACATTTACTAAATACCTGTTGTATATGAGGTGATGTTTTTGGAACTAAAATTCACAAAAATAATGAGTCAAAAATTATATGGTCCCTGTCCATGCAGAACTTATAATCCTGTTGAGAAGGAAGACATTAATTATAGCTCAAGTGTGATGAGTGTTTTGAAGGGAGAAAGATAAGATTCTTTGGAAATTTATAACAGATATAGACTGGGGAGCCCAAAGAAGCCTCCTCCAGGAATCTGAGATCTGAAGTGTAAGTGGAAAGGTGCCAGGTAATGGATGGTAGATTAATTGAGGGCAGTGGGGGTGAGGACATGTGCGTATGTGTGTGCTTGAGGGAAGCAGGGGGGAGCTCTGAGGCCCAGAGAGGCAAGTTCATGCCACATTTAACAAAGGAATCTGTTATAACTGGAACAGAAAGCTATTGAAATATCTTAAGTAATTAATCATTTGATCAAATGAAAACTTTGGGACTATTAATCATTGAACTCCTACTATTACCACTTCAGCTAAAACGTTTCTGTTTACTTCTGAAGTTTTTCTGATAAATGAGCTCAAAGGCATTTTAACAAAAACTTTCCATGAGTTTTATTTTTATTGTCCCTTCTAATGTGGAGAAATAATTGCATTGTTCTGCATGAAAATAATCATATCTTTAAATATTTTTAAATGTTTTAAAATATTAATTCTCTAAGTTTTTTTTTTATTGAGGGGACATTGGTTTACACCATTGTATATGATTCATGTGTTTCTTTATGTATATTCTTTATGAATAGCCATGTACAGATAAAAAACCATGTTTAATTTATTGTTGAGAAAAGTAGGACTCAAACAGTATCATAAAACCATGCTGAGAATTAGGAAGTGAATGTTACGCCTGTCTATCTGAGCCTGTGTGTTGTGTTCATAATGCTTCCACTCATGTCTCTTCATCAGCGCCAGCACTTACCTTCAGGGCCCTCTATCTGCTGTTCAGCCAATTGGCATTTCTGTAACAATGCAGTGCTTTTGCCTTTCTGGAGAAGGTAGTTCACAACCAATCTGTACTCTTCTGATTGGTGGTCAACTAAAAAGAACATGTGGGGTCTTTTTCACTAGAACCATCGATGGAGGCACTATCATTTCATATAAACGTTTATTGTAAAAATCCATCATAAAAGCCCTGTCAGAAGTGTTGGAGATCCTGCCAATCAGCTGTTTTTCCATGTTATTATTTTTCCAAGTGTCTTCTTTCACCTCTGTGCTAGGCCTGATGGATAATGACACAGGAAAATGAATTGTGCAATCAGCAGTGCTTTATTTCTTCCTGTCCCGGCACTGTCATTATTGGTGTGGATGAGATGGTACACCTTATTTCTTTGACATGTGTCTATATATGGATGACACATTTGAAGAAATAATTTCAACCAGTTTACCTGTGTCCCATTTTCATATTTGATGGATTCAGTGGTTCATTTTAAATGATTTTAAAGCAGGTGTTTTTCAAATGATGGAGAGGACAGGAAAATTTGTATGTAACGGGCTCTTATCTTGGCAAATGTGCGGTTACTTTCATACAGTTGTTCATGGTCTCTGGTTGCTTGTAGATGTGAAATCTCCATTTTATTTGTGACATACGTATATATACATGTATATGAATACATATTTATATAATCTTTATGAAATTTGAAAGTGATCAAGTTCTTTCAAACTATTCCTGCAGTTTTACTTATTTCAGTAATGTTATCCATTTCATTTGTTGATTTATTCATTCCTGTATAAATTAACTCCACAAATGTTTATTGAAACTCCACTGTATGGAAAGTCCTATGCTAGGCCCTAGTTTTAAAGTTGACTCTTAAAAGGGCTTGGATTCTATTAATAGTAGGAAGATAAGACATGAAGAAAAATTATAGGAGAGAGGGCACTAAGCCCTCATGGAGAGGCTCAGGCAAAACTGTGTTACTTCTGAGGGAAGAGAGGTTATTTCTATTTGAGAGCATAGGGTTGGAGGTCAGAAATGAATCTTAAAAGAAGTGACATTTGGAAAGCATATCCCAGAATGGACAGGACAGAGCATGGTAGCATCAGAGAGGAGCACATTTCTGTAAATGAATAAAATATTAACACGGAACACATGATCAGAACAGAGTGGCTTGGTTTTGACAGGAGCATATTGTGGGGGAGGATGTAAAAGTGTGGAATAAGATTTGTTCCTGAAAGGCTTGGATTGGTGACGACTGCATGTTCTACAACTGTCAGATAACCCAAAATCATTATTCTACAGAAATAGAAAAGGTACCCTCCTCAGGAAGGAACTTGATAATGCTCTGGCAATTATTTATTTAGCAGTAAGAGAAATGCAATATAGCAGTGATCACAAATTCACATGCTAACAATGCACTGTATTTTTTTCATAGAGGTAATGTCTCTTTTTTTAAACCTCTGCCTGGTTTATAAAACTTTTGCCATTATTGTTTCTTAAGCTCATTCAGTAAAAATAAAACTATTATCTAGAATACTTATAAAAAGGCATGCTACAGTTGCTATTAATGTTGTTATGTCATATTTCATAGGTCAGGATTTACTTACATTTTTCCTCCCTCCGCACACCCCCCCCCCAACTGATATTATATTCTGGGTTTTCCTGGGTTAATTTTCCTTTATTTCAATAATTTAATTTTTAAAGTTTCTTCTGTATTAGTTTACTGGTAGTAAATGCTTGGCTTGTGTTTATATCAGCAGTATTTTTGAAAGACAACTTTCTGAGTGCACTATTCCATGATGAAAGTTATTTCTTAGAACATCAACAATGCTACTTCTTGGTCTCTGGCTTCTGTTGTTGCTATTGTCAGTTGGCATTTGAAGGTGATCTGGTCTGTCTTTTCTGTCCCTGTGATTGTTGTTGAAGTTGGGTAGTCTGTAGAGTCACTGCACGTGTCTGGTTCTGGAGTTCTTATTTATATTTCCTGTTAGATGTTTGGTATTGCTCAGGATTATGACTCCATGTTTTCCATTAGTTTAAGACGATTCACAATCATTAGTGCTGTACACATTTCTTTATATGTATTCGTGTTTTTGTAGATTATGGATATACTTATTTTAAATGTATACTATTTCATTTAATATTTAAATATTATACTATATAATATGTAATAGTACACATGTATACCTATATATCCTCACTCTGACAACTCCCTGAGGGCAGACATCATGACTTCATGACTGTCTTAAACTTGATCTATCCTCAGTACTCAGTTCCTACACATACTTGTTTAAATCTCTCTGTGACATTATTAATGATGCAAAAAAACCTGCATGACCCAAATATTAATGCATTTCTTACCCACAAACAAATGAAAAATGATGACTAGATCAAATTAGGAGTTGAATATTGGAGCCACAAATTTTACTTCAGAGCTATGCTCTTGGGTGCATCAGACATACCCACATATGACTACACATATTTTCATTTAAATTTATATATTCAAATACATTTAAAATTCAGCTCTTCAGTAACACTAAATAAACATGTTCCCACTATTACATAAATATCTCATGGATAATAATCTTCTGTACAAAAATTCAGTCCTCTTTATGAAAGTAGATTCTGCTATTCTTATTTCCTTACTCACTTTACAGTCTCTAAACAATTGCTCTATTTATTGCATTAGAAAATGCCTTCTGCTCTCTACTATTCTTAATTCTGCTTATCCAACAGCTGGGATTTTCACTGTGTAATAATAGGTTTTGCCAAACTGGAACTAAGCACAAAGCTAGCTATGTCTTTTCAATATTTAGTACAGTTGAGCCAAAATGTAAAACCCCCTTTTTTTTAAAATTAGGAAGCAATATATTAAATAATCACCCTTGATCACTCACGATACTCCTTTATACAGGAATGCAACAAGGTATGAGGGAACAAATATTCATAGTTAATCGTAAGAACCCACACAACACACACGTAGCATATATAATTAGATAATTCACAGTTAGATTTTGGATTTTTTAAGGCTTTGTCAGACTCTTCTCATGTTAACTTGGCTGGGTCAGAAAGGACATTTTTTTTTTTTTTTTGCATGTGAACTTGGCTCTTGTTTACACTGTGGAGGCTTCATTCTCTCTTATGTAACAGAGTGCGGATATTTTGGACAGTACCATTTCTGTAACACTTTCATGAAGGGAATATAAAATTTCTTGTCTTTGTAGATGATCTTAGTGGTAATGCCAACTATATTTTAACTTTTTGAAGTGCAGTTTTATCAACCAGATGTGCGGAAATATGGACCAAGCCCCCATGGGATATGTGAGTGACAGTGTGTGACCGGACACCCAGAGGTGTAGTCAGTTTCAGTGTTAAACCGGAAGGATTCCCAGGACTTCCCATCATTGCAGGTGACATAGTCATAGGTCAAAGTGATGAACAATCAAACTGTTCACATACTTTGGCAAAAAAGATAATCTGTGTGTGCAAGGTTTAAAAAAATTACAATTTAATGTTCCTTCCCATAATGTGAAATTTCAGTGCTTGTTAAATAAAAAATGAATGAAGAACATAAAAGAAAAACAAGAATGTCACATTTTGAAAATTTGCACAACAGAATGCCAAAACATTTCCTGATGTAATTCTTTCAACTATAAACCATAAGCCTATTTCCTTTAAGAATTATATGACTCCTGCTGTGATTTAAAAAGAAAAGTGATAGGAAATTGTAGAACATGAAAATGTCTTTCTTATGTGGCTTACTAGGTTATCTATCAAAACAAAATTCAAATTCATTTTGAGAATGAATTTCTTAGATATAAAGAGTAGCAGTGGAAGTAAATGCAAACATGGGAAAAAAAACAATCACAGAAAGATAAAAAATCAGAAGGGGTACCTTTTAGGTCTTTTTTTTTTCTGATTTCATCAATAAATTATGAACCGTATTGATCTCATCTCAACAAGGGCAACATTTCGATCTATAGAATAAACCATAGTATAATTAACCTCAAATATTAATATCCCCCAGTTACATACTTGTCTTACTATTGACTTTGCTGTTCAGTGGAAAGGCAAAGATGTCCTTCTAAGCTGCACGCTTGAAATGCTTCGCATAGTGCTGGCAGGTCTTAGGTCTGGGTTTCCAGATTTTATAGTTATGATTATGTCTTATGGTTATTGATTTGTAGTTTCATTCCATGTATTCAGAGAATATATTTTGTATAATTTCAATCTCAAAAAAATTTGATTTTTTTTGTCTGTTGTTGGGGAATGGGTGGTCCTATATATGTCAATTATTTCCTATTTGTTTCCTTATTGTTCTAACTTATATTAGTTTCCTGTGGCTATTGTAATAAGTCACCACAAACTTGGTAGCATAAAGCAACAGAAGCTAGAAGAATGAAGGAACAGGTCCCTCTAACAGAGCAGGGCTCGACACACATTTTGACTTCAGATTCTGTTCCCCAGCACCGTGAAAGAATACACTTCTCAAAATAAGTCAACTCTTTTCTTATTTTTAGAGTTAACAGTGGTTTGCAACCCTGTGTGTGATTCAGAGGTCTAGATTCACACCTCCTCAGATGTGTGCCACCACATCACACCCACCACCCAGGTCCCCCGGAATTCCACCACAGTCCGGGAGTCCCCACACACACCTTGTAGTCTCAGCTTCACGGTCAGATTTCTAGGGTTTGTTACTGGTTTGGTTTTGACTAACCCTTTGTTTATCTCTATTCCACATATAAGTGACACCATCTGGTTTCACTTTGTCTTTCTTCTTCTGACTTATTTCAAGAAGCTTATTTTTTCACAATCCCAGGACTGGATCAGAATCTGAAATCAGAATTTGTGGAGGGCCCTCCTTTGTCCAGAGGGATCTATTCCTTTGCTCTTCTAGCTCCTGGTGGCTACCTGTGTTTGTCCTGGTGTTTCGTGCCATCACTGTAATCTGTGTCCAACTTTACATCATCTTCCTGATGTGTATGTGTGTGTGATAAGTATTGGACATCATTATCATTCTTGTTTGACTTACCACTTATACTTTAGGCAATTCACGAGATGCATACTCTGTTGTACTCACCATGCGTCTAGTTTTTATGTTTTTTTTTTTTTTCCTTCCTGATGTTCTCATTTGTTCTCTATTTTCTATTTGAGGATTTTACTTCAGTTGTTCTTAGGGGTTGGTCTGCTAGGTAAAGATTTTCAGTTTTCCTTTATCTGAATGTTTTCCCTTCTTTTATTTTCTGTACCTTTTTTTTTTTTAAATTGAGGTAACAGTCTATAACACTGTGTAGGACTTAGGGGAATAGGGTCTCATTTCTTAGACTCCTCTTTATTCTAAGGGAATAGTTACCCCAGATTTAGATTTCACTATTGACTCTTATCTTTTGGAATTTATAAGAAATGTGCTACTTTTCTGGTCCATAGTTTCAGATGAGATGAGACATAAACTGACATCAGAATTAGTGTTCCCTGTCATTTCTCTCAGCATCATTAATCATCTCCAATTTATAGACGAGTAAACTGAAACTTTTAAAAGATAAGTAACTTAACCTACATCAGTTTGTTATTTAATTGGCAGGAGAACTAGAATTTAATTCCACGTCTGACCTAGTCTAAAACCTTTCCTAAACGTTATATAACACTGCTACAAACAATTATTTTCTAAGATTTCAGTCTTCATGAGGCCTTGGGTTAGTCCATTTTCAGTATATACAGAATATAAGAATGTGTAGTATATAGTTTATGCATATGTCTATGCATAAAAATAGAAATAACACCAACTCTGTATTAGTAACAGAATAACCAAACTTTATGATAGGATGTTTTTTAGCCTTTTTTCCCAAGTCAGGTTTTCCCCTTTATTATGCTTACCAGTTTTTATAATCTTATAGATTTATAGTTTATTTTTCTTATGCCTCTTGCTATTTGATCAAAACTTTAGCATAATGTAGGATGCAATAAAATCTCAGATACTTTTACTTTATGTAGTTTTTCATGAATCTGTTTCTTCTATATGAAAATAGGTACTCCCTATAATCATTTTGTGCATTGCTAAATTAAAGTGAAGATCATGGCAAATTTCTGAATTTATAATTATAATGGCATGAAGACAATTCAAGAAGAATAATTTGTTATTTTCCAATTGGAAATGCATTTATGACAGAGACACAAATGCTCCATTGAATTTTCCCACTCATTAAATAAGGAAAAAAATTGCTGGCGAAAAAATTGCTGGTGGAACCCTTTTGTGAGCTGTTTTTCTGTAGCGTAGGAGATAAGGAATTATTTATTCTCTCAAGGTCAGCTGATTCAGGGATTTCAAAAGATCAACTATGAAAATGTATAAAGAACATATTTTTGTTTTATATTTTTGAGATAGGAATATCATATATTTAGTTTGCCACCTTTGTGAGCTAAAGAAAAACATTTATTACATATAGCAAATAACATGTATTACTTATATAAATATATGTGTCCTCATTCCATACTTGAAGAGGTAGAAGCAGTGGCAAAGATGAGAAAGGGTTCCAGATATAATGGCAAAGGTAGAATTTGATGCATAGCAAGAAAAGAGAAGGAAAAAGAAAAAGAATAAGGAAGAACCAGTGAGGAAAATTAGGGAGAATGGAGTGCAAGGGATGAGAGAAACAGGCAGCAGGAGAATTAGGAGCAAATGAATAAGGAGCAGATGAAAAAAACATTGAACAGGGCCTCCCTGGTGGCGCAGCGGTTGAACTCTGCGCTGTGGAGCAGTCGGCAGCCCGCGATGCGAGTTCGACACCCAGCCAGGGAGAGTCCCACATTGTGCGGCAGACCTCTCCTGCCTCGCCCGCTGCTCCCCTCAGCAGTGTGTTTCTGATCTGCCTGTTCTGCTTCTCACTCTTTCTCTGGTGAACCCTCTCGCCACCCCACGCCTCTGGCCTGTACCCCAGCTTGTATGTATAAGTAAATAAATCTTTAAAAAAAAAATGAACAAAGATTAACTTCACAGGACAAAAGGGAGAAGCAAGCAAGCTGGAGACAAAAGGAAAATACTTAGAAGGGGGTGTATCAGATATGTATTTAAGTCTATTAGCATTGTGTTGCTTTTACTTTAAATCATAAGAAAAAAATTAACTTTTTTTAACATGGAGGTTTTACATTATATGGATGCTCATTAATATAACTTAAATTTCTTAACAATGGAAAAGTATATGTCATGAGCAACATACCTTCCCCCGAAACCATATAAACCATATGAAAAACAATCTGGGAATATTTTTCAGAATAATAATCTTTATAGTCAATATTCCATAGCCTGCAGTCTTTTGAGAACCCGCCTTACTAATGTTCTCTGTATTGATTTGATTCTCACATATTTTGACATATTTTTAAAAATTTATTTATTTATGCATACAAGCTGGGGTATAGGTCAGAGGTGTGGGGTGGTAAGAAGATTCACCAGAGACAGAGTGGCGAGCAGAACAGGCAGATAGACTGAAATACACTGCTGAGGGGAGTAGCGGGCAAGGCAGGAGAGCTCTGCTGCACCATGTGGGAAGCTCCTTGGCTGGGGATCAATCTCGTGCTGCAGTGGCTCCTGATAGCTTCATAGTGTTGTGACTTAACCCATTGCACCACCAGGGAGGCCCTATTTTGACATCTTTGAAGAAGGAAACTTATTTGATCGTTTTTATGTTTGCCTCCCAGGTCAGTATTAGTAAATAGAAAACAATAAATATTTCAATTAATAAATGAGATTATTATATATAAAAGAATGAAGTGCTCAACACTAACAGAAATGTTACATGTGATAAAGTGGACATCTCATCTCACAAAATGATATTATCAATCAAGCATTCAATTTTATTTCTGTTCTATAATAGACTAGACCTTGGTGTAGGTGCAGGGGAAACCAAGTAAAACATAGTTGCAGGCTTAAAAATTCAAATCCCTGCAGTTTCACCTCCTCTTTGTTCTATGATTCTAGTTTCATCAGCTAACCTAACTACTTCATGCTCTGAAAAGCAAAGGAAATATATTTATTGAGCATATTCCATGTGATGGTGGAAAGTGACATATATGAGACTGATGAACAGTCTCAGCTGGCCAACTGTTAGTTGGTTCTTTCCAGGTGTGCTGATAAGCCTTGTTCTAATCAAATAATTACCTTTGGATAGCTGTATCCTAGGCCCACCTTTCTTTTTTACTGGTATTCACTCCATCTGAGTGTTTCTTGTGGCATCAAATTAAGAAAGCATAAGGCTGTGTTCTCTAAGTTTTCCATCAGACATCAAGTCCTGGAATTTTCCATGAAAGGGTACAAATAAGAAGAGATATATTTAAACAGACAACTATAACTCAGAGACATTCAGCAGAGGGGGCGGGAAGAGCACAAGGCACTATGGTGATGGGGCACGGGTGAACTGGTGGTGGGAATTCTATGGGGACTACACCTGAGAAAAGAAAGCAGACGCTGAAAAAATAAAAAATAATAAATTGCTACATCATCTGAATCTTTATCTTATTACTGAATTCCTTTAGTACTATCCTAATTTGGGGGTTTGCTTTTAACTGATATCAGACATGTAGTTAAGCAGTATTTTCTGGTAATATTGACTTGTTAATATCTAGCTTGACTTTCTAATACCACAGCTGCATTATCCACTAGTGTAAATACAACTACATTTTTAAAGGCCTATGTCTGGGTTGATAAATGACTTACCTAAGGCCAATTATTTTGATTTGTTTTAATCTCCTGGACTTATTGCCTGAGTGTTATTTCAGTAACAGTTAAATGTAGTTATTTTGACAGATGAGTTTATCCCGATCGCTGTTATTATTAAGCAGTTCAAAGTTTTTGAACTGGCTCATTCATCAGTTTCATGATGTACCTGGGTGTAATTTCATTTTGAATTAAGAATGCCTTCCTGCTTCATTTCCCATTGATCTCAGTTTCCATTTCACCGCTGTCTTTAGAATGTAGCCAAGTGGGAGAGGTTAGCAAATGTTTCAGTTTAGAATCATAAATTTACACTGACTGTATGTCATATATAAATTTGCTTATATAAATGCAGAATATCAGTGTAGCTAGTAAAATATTTCTTTTTTTCCTCATCATCAGATGAGAAGAAAATATTTGCAGATCTGCTATATGAAATGCACTGATCAACATTCCGTGTTAATTTTACAGGTGATGGAAGTCAAAGGACAAATGATTCATGTCCCCGAATCAAATTCAGTTTTATTCCTGGGCTCTCCATGTGTGGACAAGTTGGATGAACTTATGGGACGAGGGCTGCATCTTTCCGACATCCCGATCCACGATGCCACCCGAGATGTCATTCTGGTTGGTGAGCAGGCGAAGGCCCAAGATGGCTTGAAGAAGAGGATGGATAAATTAAAGGCAACGTTAGAAAGAACTCACCAGGCCCTTGAAGAAGAGAAAAAGAAAACTGTTGATCTTCTATATTCCATTTTCCCAGGCGACGTAGCCCAGCAGTTGTGGCAGGGGCAGCAGGTGCAGGCCAGAAAGTTCGATGACGTCACCATGCTCTTCTCGGACATCGTGGGCTTCACAGCCATATGTGCCCAGTGCACCCCTATGCAGGTGATCAGCATGCTGAACGAACTGTATACCAGATTTGATCACCAGTGTGGATTTTTGGACATTTATAAGGTAAAGGAGTCTACTTATTTCTATATAAATTCTTTTTAATAGTAAATATTGCTCTTAATTAAATTGCAAGGGTACAGTTTTTTTAAGCTTCATAGTAAATGATAGATAGCTGTCAATTGAGAAATTTTGTATGTAGAGAACAGATAGTTCTGCCTTAAGGGTACACTTTTATTATGAGTTAATTTATAATATGGACATAGGTAACTGAATCATGCATGACGCTCACTAAAGAAAAAAGTCTGTACAACTGGTTCTCTAAATTCATTGTTTAAATGTTAAACTTGCTCAAGTCTAAGTAAAATTTAACCACGTAATTATTATTATTATTTTTTTAGAGATCAGGTTTCTAATGTAATCTAAGAATTTTATGTTTACAGTTAAAAAGAAAACTACTATGTTTAACAATGGATAGTTAAATCATGGTTAATCAGTATTTTGCACTGTATTGTTAACTAATTGAAGTCCCCTTACTTCTGGGGAAAAAAATTCTAGTTATTGCCCAAATAACCAATTTTTTTTAAGTGAAAACACTTTAATTTTCCAACTGCATAATGGAAGATCTTTGAAAATGAGTCAGAAGTCACCATTGTTGGGTCAAAGTTGGTATTCATTATTCATTTCTTGGTATTCAATATTCATTTCTTATTAAAATAAGCAGTATTTTGAGTGATTCAGTCTCATCTCTACCTAATGACTAACTCTAACCTTACATAGAATTTCACATGGATAGCAGTGTCCTTTTTAATATGAAAGTCATCAAGTACTAAATAGTAGAGAACTATAGCTTTTAATGTTCTTCTTTATCCATCTAGACTGCTGCATTGTAATAGCATGATCTGCATATAAACAGCTTTGGAAGGAGCCTGTATGTTCCACCTTATTCCAGCGGGCTTCTCATGAAAGTGTATCTCCTTTAGTGAAAGGAGACACTATTATGCATACGAGATAGCCATTGCTGAATAGTTTGATGAGTCTCTTCTGAGGGGTGAACATTCGGTGCGAAGTATATGTGTGTTGCTTTATTATATACAAAATAGGCTTTCTCATGTTGTCTTTTATAAGATATGGTAGAGGTAACCATATATCCTAAACCAGAGGAACCCTACAGTGAGTCTGTCACTGTTATACCCAGTTATTTCCAGAAAAGCAAGAAGATTGGCTTGAATTTGCCAGCACTCCAATTCCTCAGGCTCAGGCACAGTTGCACCAATCTTTCTGACCACCCCCTCCTCACTTTAACCTCTGACCTGCTTTGTTAGCTCTGTCCAGCTCAAGTAGTCCCAAGTTGCTTTTGCCCTGAGTTTATATAACTAAATGAGAACTACAAATAGATAAGCAGGTTCTTCTTTTGAAAAACATGGGAATGTCTGATTTAAATATAAGCATCAGTTAGGTTTTAAGAAATAGAGAAAACGGATGTCTTCTGAGGGCACCAAAAACAATTTCAAGGTTTAAAACCTTAATTATATTTCACAGACATCCCTTCCCTTGAGATAAGCTCAAAGAAAGAAAATCTGTGGGAATATCTTGCACGCTCTTCATTCTCCTATATGTTATTCAGCCAGCAGTTTCTTACAGTTACCTGCAAGTTTTAATGTCCAAAATGATCTTTTTCTTTCACCAGCACTCAAGACCATGCTTCCCATCTTTTTTTTTGTGTGTGTGTGTGTGTGTAATATTGAAAAATAAACAAGTAAATCTGGTTCACAAATTCTCTTAAACTGAATTTGCCCACAATAGTTGAGCAATAATGATAAAATAATATAATTTCAGAACAAAAGATTTTAAACATGTCTTTGATGCCAGTGCTTATGTGGATGTATCTGGGGTAAGCATATAGAGCAGTGAATATTAAGTAAAAAGTCATCATTAATAATGTACCCTACATAGTATTTTGCATCTGAGGTTGTATAGGGTATAGTGAATGAATGAATAAAGAAGCAGTGACTCTGACTTTATACACCAGTGGAATGATGATAAAAATAGTAGCAGTGGTAATGGCAGTAGTAATGGCTGCATTGGCTGTTAAGGTAGGCTAATAAGAGCCTTTCCTCACTTTATGTTTTTGCCTCTGCAAGAAATAAGGGGAGCAAGGAAATGAGGAGTGCTTCTCCATGTTTCTCCCATTCTTTCCAGCCAAGGTGGTTTCAGTGCTATCTTAAATACACCCCTTAGTCCTTGTTTGTTCACCTTTAACCACTTTCTTCATGTCACTTTATTCCAGTTCTATAACCTATATAAAGAATATACTAAATGTTTGTACCTCCCAGTGACATTACAAGCATTTTAGTGAGCTGATATGCAAAGGGCTTAGGCTAACACTGGTATAGAATAGTAAATGTAAACATTAGCTTCCTTTGTTATTTCTAAGCCAGGTGCATCTAGGCATATGGGGGCATATGTGTAATGTGACTATTTGGTATATATGAGCATTACTGTAGTGTGCCCAGTGCTTATTAGAAAAGAATAAAATATCTTAATTGTCTTGACTAGCAAAGGGAGTTGTTACACTATCTCTATTTTCAGATAAAGAAACTGAATTTCGGAAACATTAAAAAACCCAGATCATATAGGTTATAAATCATAATTTGTTTTCTTTTAAAGATTTATTTTATTTATGCGTAAAAGAATTGGGGTATAGGCCAGAGGTACAGGGGTTGAAAGGATTCACCAGAGAAAGAGTGGGGAGCAGAACAGGCAGATCTACTGACATGAACTGCAAGAGGGGAACAGCGGGCGAGACAGGAGAGGTCTGCTGCGCCATGTGAGTTAGCTCCCTGGCTGAGGATCGAACTCATGCCGTTGTGATGATAGCGCTGAAACTTAACCCCTAGGCCAACAGGGAGGCCCCTATAAATCATAATTTGAACCAATATATGTCTCATTATAAAACCTACAGCTTTTCCACAAAATAATTAAACAAAGGTTCATCTTTTTTTTTCTTTAAATTACCTTGCTCATGTACCTCTAAAAAATGTTAGTGACAAAATACTTTCCTCTTTAAGGGTGGAAGAAGGCAAGGCATGCCCGTGGCAAATCACATTCTTGGTTTTTAAACATCAGTGCAATTCAACATTGAATATCAGAGTTAGAGTTGGTTTGGGGGAAAGGGGGAGAAAGACAAAATGGGGGAACCAGTAAATGCCAAGACCATGATTCTATTAGATCAGACAATCTGATGCTGAGAATCTGAACAATACAAAGTTCCTATTCATAAGGAAGGCAAGCATTCTTGTCCTTGTGGAAAAGCTGAGTCCTGCACAGTAGGAATGATCATGAATGCACAGTCACTCTAAGGCAAGAAGAGGTGGTCAGGAATGCCAGGACCAGACTTAGAGACGGAGGATGCATAGAACCCCTCTGGAGTGTGAGGGGAGACAAGTAAGGCAACCTCATCAAAGGATATAGAGCTGTCCACTGAATTTTCATAGGCTAATACAGAAGTTAGACACACGGAGATGAGAAAGTTAACAGGTTAGTCCTAATTCCTCCTTGAAAATGAATAGAATATATTTGGAACTACTTTTTGGCATTGATAGAATTTGAAAATTGCTAGATTCCTTGCATTGTTTCAGAAATCTCAGAAAACCAATGGAAACACTGTGCTGACTTTTCTAAGTTCCAAATCTCCATAAATACAATCAATTAAAAGGGCTGGACAAGCCATCAAGGTATGTACATTTCACTGAATACATATAAATAAATTGTTCTGCTTTAGTATCCTAGTAAGTATTGGCTCTTACTATTACTCTTTAAGAACTTTGGGCAGGGAAAACCCTATTCATTATGAAAATAAAAATAAAATGCAGGAGTAGACAGTGATAAATACCCACGTAACCAGGTTTATTTTTAAAAAGATTTATTTTATTTATTTATGCATACAAGAACTGGGTTGTAGGCCAGAGGTGCAGGGGGTGAGAGGATTCACCAGAGATAGAGTGGGGTGCTGAACACGCGGATCTACTGAAATACACTGCTGAGGGGAGTAGTGGGCGAGGCAGGAGCTGTCTGCTGCACCATGTGGATTAGCTTCCTGGCTGGGGATTGAACTCATGCTGCAGTGGCTGGCATAGCTTGGTAGCATGGAGACTTTAACCCCTGCTCCTCAAGGGAGGCTCAAATCGTGTTTATATGTAAAATGATCAATTATTTTTTGAGTGGGCATGTTAATGTTCCAGGGAAACTGAGAGCAGGCCAGCCCTTCTGATTCAGATGTCTGGGTGAGGATGGCCCAGGATTCCCTGATGTGCCGTGGCTCATACTTTGAAAATTGCATGAATCCCCATCCTTAACGTCCTTGGGAAGAGTGGAAAGCAGATACTTCTCACATAAAGTTAAAAGGCTTCAAAAACCTCTGCCACAAGAATTTTAATTTGTCCTGACATTTGACAATATGGAATACCAAAGCTAAACTTCAGAAAATTGAGCAGACTCTCAAGGATATCACTCCAGTATGAACTGAGTTTTGCAAAAAACAAAGAAAAAAGTGATGTTTCCTTTCCACTGTTTTTTCTTATAATAGTCCTTTAAAGAACTTAGATTATTCTTGGAATTTTATAGTACTTGTATTAAGTTATTCTTGGAATTTTATAAATACATACATATCATTGTACTTAATTTCCTAGCACTAAATGACAGTGCCACTTAGTGAACTACAACTGATTATTTTTCCTCCAAGATTTACCTGTTTTTTCCTTGAATAATTGGTACATATACTTTTGAAGTCGAAAACTACTGGAGATTTATACTAGCTCTTTTTAGTGGTTTCAGTCAACTTTGATGCCATTTGCTTTTGACTGGAAATGAAATGACAGTGTCCTCTATAAGTTGAGAAAGGGGAAATTTCTAAGGTAAAAAGATTATTCAATTCATTCATTCACTAATTTAGTAAACATTTTGACTGACTTAAGAGGGCCTGACACCCATAGAAATTTACAAAATGTTATGGAAATTAGTGTATATTTTTAACACAACTTTAATGAGTTGAAGAGGACAAATTTATATTCTTTAGGAGGTACGGTGAAATTCACAGATAAGCATTCTGTTCTGATACCTTTACTACTGGGGGATTATAGTGTCACTTTCAAAATACCACAATGCTCTAAAAATTACCTGATGAGGCTTTTGCCTCACTCATGTTATTGCCTTTGGCAAGGACAGAGGCTGGTGATAAAGAAGAAACAAGGCAAAGGAAGATCTTTCTCCCTGCCCCTGGTTTCCTTTCAGCCAAAGCTGTTGAATCCTCGTGCTGTCTTGAGTGCAGAGCTGGGATTCCTCGTCCTTTAACCTGTAGCCATTTGTTTTCCCTCACTGCTTCAGTTTTACTACCTATAAACAAAGATTAATTTTATCTACCTCAGATTTTGTGAGTTTTTAAATGGAACAGTTTTAAAAGTTTACTACGAGATCTGGTTCATGGTTGTAAATATAAAAGCTAGCTGTGGCTTCTCAAGGTAAATCTGGGCATGTATGGTGTGTGTGTGTGCTCGTGTGTGTGTGTGGGGGTACATGCTTGATTGTGCATGAATATTGCAGTGCTTGTTAGAAATAGAATGCGTATTTGCTTGGGTTCATTATTCCAGGTTATTAGAATGGCATTTTATGCTGGAGAAGACTGAAGAAAGGGTGGGGGAGGGGTAAAAGTAGGGGCAAGTGAGCTACTGCTTGAAATATGTTATTTGTTTCCTTTTCATGGGGTCCTCCTATCAATAAATCCTCATTCTTGAAAGAATTTTTTGTCTTCATGAGTGATCTTTATCTGAGCAGCTTGAGTTCTGTTATGGAATTTATGACAAAGTGTTTCTTAAAGAGTATTCTTGCGCAACAGCTATGACCAACACTATGAAACTGAGCCTAGAATGTTGACTTTTTTATATTCTAATATGAAACTCTGGCTTCTTTTCCCTCCTGTATTCAGTGAACTTCTTTTAATGTGGCAGCAAACTCTGAAGGCAGTTAGGTGGGTCAAATAATTTGGATTGCCTAGTAGAAATCAAAATTGATGAAGTGTCTTACTGAATTTATGAAGCAAAGTATTTGGGGTTGTTTTTATCCTTATTGATTTTAAATTTATCAAGAGTGTTGCAAGTGCAGAGAGTGATTTTTTTTATTTTTATAATATCAAGTATTATGGAGTGTTCTCTCCAATTTCATTTTTGAAAGCTTGAAATCTGACATGAAGATATTTGAGGTGCAGCCTTTGGAAGGGTAATGAGGTTTAGCTGAGGTTATGAGGAAGAGACCCTCAATCCTCAAGAGAGGATTGGGTCTCTGTCTTATAAGAAGGGGAGAGCAGATTTCTCTCTCTCTGCAGTGTGCCTACAGAGAGAAGGTGGGCATTTGCAAGCCAGGAAGGAAGCCCCTCTTGGCAAACCAAATCAGCCAGCACCTTGGTGTTGGAATTCCCAGCCTCTTAAACTGTGAGAAAGGAATTCCTGTTTTGAAAGCCCTACTCCATCCCTGCTATTTTGTTATTGTGGCCAGAATGGAATAAGTCATCTGGGAAATGTATTCTATAATTCTAAAAACAGTCTGAAAATTTATGATATAAACTTCTAGCAAGCTTCCTAAGTATATGAGGACCATGTTGTTAGAATTTCCTATATCTCTGAAGATAAATATGACCCCAGGATGTATGCAGATTTTTCACTAGCTTTATAGTGTTCTGTCATTACGGATCTCTCTTTAGTGTATCAATAAATTGTAAAGAAGTAGCATTTTGAACTCAGTATTTTATCAGAACAGTATGAGAAACTTTTAGTTTGTATACATATTGCAATTGTAAGTTTTACTCCAATATGTTTATTTAAAAATTCATTTAAATATCAATTTTTCTTCATAAAGTATTAATGCCATCAGATAGTCATTTCTATTAACCTGAGGTCATTTAGCAAGGGATTTCTGGCAAGCTGTAGGATATTAATATGTTAGTTATGGTCCATCAAGTTTTGTTTTTCTTTTTAAATTTTTAAAATTATTCTTTATTAATTTTTTCCCTTACATTGTTGTAGTCTCCACAGTTCTCCCTCTACTCTGTCACTGGTGAACCATCACCATATTCCCTTGTGTTCATCCCTCCCCTGTTTTGCTCTTTCCACCCCTTCCTTTGCTTTGTGCCTCAGTTCTATAGGGTCAGCTTGCTAGTTCCGACTTTTCCTTGACCATTTATTTGGTTTCTTTATATTCCACATATAAGTGAGGCCATCTGGTATTTATCTTTTTCCTTCTGGCTAATTTTGGCTAGCATAATCCCTTCCAGCTACATCCATGTTGTAGCAAATAGCATGAGTTTGTCTTTTTTGATCACTGAGTAATATTCCATTGTATAAATATACCATAACTTTTTGATCCATTTGTCTATTTTGGAGCATTTGGGTTGTTTCTGTCTCTTGGTTATTGTAAATAGTGCTGCAATAAACATATGCATGCAGGTTTCCTTTCAAATTATGTTTCTGTGTCCTTTGGTTAGATTCCTAGGCGTGGAATCACTGTATCCTATGGTAGATCCATTTTTAGTATTCTGAAGAACCTCCACACAGCATTCTATAGTGGCTTGGTCCATTGATGTGTGTAATACCTGGGTATTGGATTGGTTTACTAAAATGGAAATTGATCTTCCAAAAAGGACAGTTATCTCTCATTTATTTGATAATGGAATCTCCATGCAAACTTCAAATCTTACTGAATTGGATTGTTTCTATTACCTTTTCCAACAAACCTTATGTAGCAGAAATATAAATAATTCTCCCACTATTTACCACTTTGCAAAGGTGATTTTAAAAAGTGAAAATTTCTTAAAGTAAGTAGAAATAAAATGATGGAATTCACATTTACTATTTTCAAACTGTGTTCCAGACATAATGTTAAAAGTTTTACTTGTGATAGTTTACTTATTGTCCAGAAGAACCGTGTGAGATACATATTAAGTCCCTTTTGAACATGAGCTTAGTAAGTGGCAGAGATGTTATTTGAATTTAGTTATGATTGAGCCCCAACCCATATTTTAGGACATAGTGGTTGAAATTATTTATGTATCAGATGGCTATGTTCCTAATTAAATAGGTGCAGAATTAGTACCAATGGTTCTTTTAGCATGCATATATGTGTATTTCATAAACTAGTGTCCTTTGTCCAGTCCCTTTGGCAATCACAGGCAAATTTCATTTAAAATGAGAACAACCAAAAAATTCAAACAATGATAAGTGACAGGACTGTTCAGAGTATAAAAAGATCGTACAGGTCAAATACCTTTATGAGTAACATGGGGGTTCTTGACATGACAGTTCAAAAATAAATTTGAGTTTTTAGATTGCAATTTGAATTTCTGATAAATTTAATAATAAAACCTAGGTCTTCTTTTTTAAGGCATTCAACAACTGTACTATTTTTTTTTTAAAAAATTGTGCTATTTTTTACTGAGGTCACATTGGTTTGCAATAATATCAGTACCCTTCAGAGGTATAGGCTCACACCTGTTCAGATGCAAGTTACTGCACTACCCTCATGTTCCTCACCATAGTCCTATGCTCTCCTTTTGACTTAATTAATTTAGTGTAATCTCCTCAGTCCCATCCATGCTGTCCACATGACAAGATTTCATTTTTTTAAAATTTTATAACAGAGTAGTATTCCATTGTGTACATGTACCAGATCTTTTTAATCCACTCATCTGTCAGTGGATACTTACATTGTTTCCATAGCTTAGTTACTGTAAATAATACTGCAGTGAACATAGGACTGTACATATTCCTTCAAATCAGTGTTTTTGCATTCTTTTTACAGATACCTAGGAGTAGAATTGTTGGATCATACTGAAAATAGATCTACCATATTTTGAGAAGCCTCTATACTCTTTTCCACAGGGACTGGCTGGCCTCTATGCCTGCCAACAGTGTACCAGGGACCCTTGTTCTCCATACTTCCCAATAGTTAACTGTTGCTTCTGGTCTTTTTGAGGTGGCGCATTCTCACAGGACTGAGGCTAGGTATCTCATCGTAGTTTTGATTTGCATTTCCCTGATAAGTTATGAAATCTGTGCCATTTTTAAGTGTTTTGAACTTCATAAAGAATTTCTCTCTTTTACTCTAGGAAGCTAAAGAGGATCTCTGTGAAGAAATTAAAAGCTAATTTTAGCTCACTAGAAGGTCCTTATGGAAGTCATTGTTTCCAACAATGAAATAGATTGGCTGAAATCACGCACTCTGGTTACTGGAGTGATTCAAACACAAGCTCCAAATTGCTTTGTAAAAATTACCTTAATAACAGTGTGGTGTAAAGATTTGATGAGAAGGTGGGGTTATTGGACAAAGTAGAACATAAAAGCGGTATTGCCATGATTCAGTTGATAGATAGTATTACCTTGACTGACAGGTGTGTACAGGGACTTAAGTCGATGTTGGAAACCTACTGTCTACTTAATGAAAAGACTGCCATTCCATCATTCAAACAAATACTCTACCACTTGAGTGGTACCACTTGAATGTCTTATTTTGCCTTATATAGGCTCAACTTGAGTTTATTGAGTAGACACATTTGGGAGACATGTAACGATAATTTTTATCTTGAAAGGTAATTTTCAAATTATAGTTACCTAGCTCTTATAGAGATGCTTATAATATAATTTAACTCAGTCATCATTCTGTAAGTGTCTAATAGCACTATGTAGCCCCTGTAGGACTTAAATAGACAAGACACCATTCTTGTCTTTAAAGCTACGTAGCTTAGCAGTCTAGATAGGAGGATAGGAGAAAAAGTATGAACACAAATAACCACAGTGTAAGAGATGTATAAACCCAGTTTTATTGTATTTCGAAAGAAGCAAAGACAACATCCTGCTAAAGGAAAAGTAAGAAAAGATGGCATGAAAGGTGAACTTGGCAGCACCTAACAAATTTGACTCATGGAAGAAGGGTTGAGGAAGACATGAGACTAGTGGATTTTATGGAGATTAGATGTCTTCCTTCAAAAAACATCATTAATAAAAATAATTCTACTTGATTGGCTAAGTGGGAAACACTATTAACTTAAAAATTATGTTTTAGAGGAGTAACAGGTTTACAATGTAATTGAGAGGAAGGTATATAGAGAGGGCTGTCCCATTTTGCATATCACCAAAAATGGCTCATTTTTACTAAGGATAAACCTATATTGGCATATCATAATCATTTGGAGCCCATAGTATACCTGGGGCTTACTCTTGTATTTTTTGCCTTCTATGGTTTAGGCAAATGTATAAAGATGTATACCCATCATTATAATATCATACAGAGTATTTTTACTGCTTTTGGCATCCTCCTTGCTCTCTCTTGTTATCCCTCCACCGTAACCTCAACCACTGATCTTTTTTGTATCTCCATAGTGTTGTTTTTTCCAGAATGTCATATAGCTGGAATCATATAGTAGTTGGCATTTTTCAGATTGAGGTCTGTATATTTTTTTCCTTTTAATTTTTTTTACATTGTTGTTCATTTCTGTACAGTACTTGATTTCTCCTCTCAGATAGAGACCCTGTATTCTCCCACCACCACATCACCTGTGAACCATCACCATGGTCCCTTGTTCTCTTCCCACCCCTGTTTTGATCCCTTTTTCTTCCATCCCCTGCTTTAAGCCTCAGACCTACAGTTACCTACAAGTTTTGTCTCTCTCTCTCTTTTATTTTGATCCTTTGTTCGGTTCTCCTATATTCCTCCTAAAAGTGATATCATCCAATATTTTTCTTTTTCCTTCTAGCTTATTGTATTTCCCTGAGCATAATCCCTTCTAGCTCTATCCATGTTACTGTGAATGGCATGAGTTTATCTTTATTCATTGCTGAGTAGTATTCCATGGTGTGTATATACCACCTTTTCTTGATCCAATCGTCTGTTTTGGGGCATTTAGGTTGTTGCTGGTGGTAATACAGACTGGTCCAACCATATGGAAAGCTGTGAGGTGGACCCTAAAATTATTAAAAATGAATATACCATATGATCCAGCAATTCCACTCCTAGGAATCTACCCAAAGGACACAAAAACATTAATTCAGAAGGAAACCTACACTCCTGTGTTTATTGCAGCACTATTTGCAATAGCTAAGATTGACTTCTTTATATTAGTGATATGCATTTAAATCTTCACGTCTTGGAATGGCTGGGTCACTATTTTTGGTGCAGAAGAGTATTGCATTGTCAGGCTATACCACAATATATTTACCTATTAATTTGCTAAAGGATATCTTGGTTAACTCCAGGGCTTGGCAATGATGAATAGAGCTGTTATAAACATCCATGTGTAGAATTTTGTATGGGCATACATGTTCAACTTTTTGGGGTACATTCCAAGGAACAGTATTGCTGGATCAATTAAAACATGCATAAACATATTTTAGTTGTGTAAGAAACCAGTAAAATATCTAGAGGCTGTATCATTTTGCATTCCCACCAGCAGTGAATGAGAATTCATGTTGCTCCACATCCTTGCCAGCATTTGGTGTTCTCACTGTTCTGCACTTTCACTGTTGTTCATATGTAGAGGATCTTAGTGTTTCAGTTTGCATTTCCCTCATGACACTTAGGCTTCTTTTCATATGTTTATTTGCCATCTGTATATTTTCTTTGGTGAGGGGGTCTTATTAAAATCTTTGGTTCATTTTTTAATTGGGCGGTTTGTTTTCTTATCATTTGAGTTTTTAAGAGTTCCTTTTTATGTACTTTTTTGCAAGTATTTTCTTCCAGTTTGTGATGTGTCATACTTTTCTTGATACTGTCTTTTACAGAGCAGAAGTTTTGCATTTTTATGAAGTCTGGTTTATCAATCCTTTAACATAATTCTTTTCAAATCAATTCTTTTAATTATGAATATTCTTGTGTAGTATGCCTAAAAAGAAATCACCATACCAAGGTCATTAGGTTTTCTCTTATGGTATTTTCTAGCGGTTTTATAGTTTTGAAATTTACATTTATGTCTGTGACCCCTTTTGAATCAGTAGATCCTGTAGGTGGTTTAAAGTATAAGGTCTAAGTCTATAATTCATTCTTTTGTATGTGAATGTCCAGTTGTTCCGGATTACCTTTGCCCATTGCATTGCTTTTGCTCCTTTGTCTAAGATCAGTTGCCTGTATTTATGGGGCTCTATTTATGTAACTCTGTTCTGTTCCGTGATCTATTTATACTTTCACCATTACTGTACTGCCTCGATTGTTATAGCTTTGAATAAGCCTTGAAACTATTCACTTTTATGTGAGATTCCAATTTTATTTAGCACCCTATAGATTTACTGAACTTATAGTGGATACTCACTGTTCTTTGGGGACATATTTAAATTTCTGGTAAATCGGGGCCCCTGGAAAACTTTTCTTGAAAATAAAAGGCCCCATAATTACTTCATAAAGCATGGATAGATGGGCTCCAGGTAGAACAGAAACTCTGAGAATAACCATGATGGTTAGAGATACAGAGAGTTTGCCAAGAACATTGAAGGATTCATTTCGATTGGAGCATGGAGTGAATTAGAGTGGTAATGGTAGGTGAATGTAGGAGATATTATTGAAGATTTTACAGGATAGTCTATTGTACAGTAGAAAGAAATTTTCAGTTGCCCTCATCTAACTTGGGAACTTAGAAAGAAATTTCAGCTGGGTATTTTGATGTACATTTTTTGTGCTAACATGCCTTGGAATTCCAAAACTTTTATGACAAACTGGAGCCAGGTAATACACTTTTCCATGGGATAGAGATTCCTGGGCAAGAACTGGAATTCACATTGATAGACCAGAAAAGCTCCCTTTGATAAGTAGTCGTTTGGAATTCATTTTCCCTCACTTGGGAGTAGTCCCCAGGCCAAATCACTGTACTATTTATAGCCATGACCTCCTTTTTAGTTCTCTATCAACTGAACATGTAGAGACATCCTTAAAGAAATAGTATTTAGGTCAGAAACATCAACCAAAATTAGTGTAATTAGAGTTTTTTAAAGAATGAAGGAAATTTTTGAAGTAGATTTATCAGTAAGCCCTTAGTTAAATTTGTTTCAGTTTGAATTGCTGAACTGTTAGGCACAATGCATTTAATTGAACTTAAACTTTTTTTGGATCATTGAATACCTACTGTGCCAGATGATTTGTAGCATGGGGGTGGGGGGTAAGGTAGAGAGAGGTGGGGGAAGGGTGACAGAGAGAAAGGGAGGAGAGAACAAGAGAGAGAGAGAGAGAGTGTGTGTGTGTGTGTGTGTGTGTGTGCGCGCGCACGCCTGCCTAGGCTAGGAGTTGCCGGCTACAATACCGATAATAAGGCAATGTCTGGAGAAACTTATTGAGAGAAGGAGGCTTTGGGAATGAATGGGGTTCAGGGTAGAAGTGCTCTTCTCCTTTCTGAAAGCTAATCGACTTTTTAAAAAAGTTGACTATCTGAATGAATCTGTAGTATTTCTGATTCACATCATACACCAGAAGGTTTTAGACTTTGAAAATCTAAAAATATACCTGGGGACATGTGCAAATGCAGGTAGCTGAACCTTATACTAGATTTGGATTTGGCAGCTGTAGGTAGTACCTGAAGTTATAATTTTTCACAAGTACCCAATGGTTGAGTATCATGCAGGCGGTCCTGAATTTTGCATTTGAAACATTTGCAGGAGGGGATAATTCCAATCTCTAAATGTAGAAGTTGCATGCACTTTAAGTCAAGCCAATATGTAGTAGGAGAGCATAGACCCACTCCAACACAATATGTACTGTGCTGAAGACAGAAATTTGTCCATCAGATGTGTGTGTAAGAAAGCTCCAGACCCTGAATAGGGAATGTGAAGTTGAAGAAAAAAAATGAGGGTTCAGTCCTGAGATAGACTTGACCTGGTTCGTCATATTGTTTGGGATGTGCCCTGAGACAGCTGTGTATGCAGTGAGGTAGAAATAGTTTTGTTTTTTGAGACGTCTCCTTTCAAAATAGTGAGTACATCCATGAGGTTTTCATGGTTCTGATTTAACCAGAGGAAATGAACCTGTTTTCAATCCACCCACTGAGTCAGGTTCTTTGAGAATGATCAAACTGGGAATTTAAATCTTCCCTGGGCAGAACAGTTGCCTGTATGTAAGAGGATAGTGGAGGCCTGTCATTTACCTGAGATCATGCAAGGACTGGGTGCCTGTGTCCAGAAGCTACTCTGTCTGATGTTCCAGTTCAGGTTAACGACAGTGCCAGACTGAGGGGAGCGGGCTCTTCCTGCTCCTTATGCAGCAAGACAGGAACACCCACAGAATGCTGAAGCATAACGAGGTTATTTAAATGACTCACCGTCCCTCTGTTCTTGTTATCCATGACTTCACAGAAGAATAGAAAATGCCTTCTGTAACATTAATATCGTTAGTAAATCAAAATTATTCCAAGGATATCAACCTTTAGCATTATAAAATAGGTTCCTATTATGAAGATGCTAATATTGAAAGACTACAAGATTATTTGGAAAAACTAAAAGGAAAAGCTTAGTAATAATCTTGCATTTTGGTAATCATGTTTTACAGGGGAGGAAAAAATTTGGGGGGTGGGGATGGATTCTCAATACAGCATATATACGCCAGCTACTAAGGAAGTAGAGGCTCCTTTTTTGGGTCCCCAGGAGAGATGGAGCCTCTTCTGGCTCACTGTTCTAGTCCCAGCAAATAGAACACAGGCTGCCCTCTCCTTTAGAGAGCTGGGGTGGCAGCCCCTGCCTGTGGTGCTTCAGCTTTTCCCAGCATAGCGGTGACTTTATAAAGCCAAGAAAATGATACCAAAGACTCAGTGCCTCCATCTACACTGCGGCACTCTTGTCTTTGTCAGGCTTTCCTACCTCTTTTCATGTAGATACTTATGCATCATGTTTGAAGGGAATCAGTATATTCCCACCTCTAAAACCCAGGACTGTGGGATATAAGGACTGAGGCGGGCATGAGCCCCATGGACAGGGATGGTTTCTTGCCTGATCTTGTGCAGTGATGTTTTGGGCTAATCCTTGCCCTGACATCATCCCTGCAACGCGCGTGCTCCTCTTTCCTCCCGCACCTGCATCTCTGAGAAGCCTCTCAACCATTTCTGTGAGTTAGTCTGGAAGGAGGATGAAGAATATTATGAGAATGAGATTCTTCTAGGAGCTAAAACAAATTCTTTCAAATGATTAATTTGAAACAAAAATAAAGTAACTAAAGCAAATAAATGCAGAGCTCTAAGAAATTGATTTATATCACCTTCATTTCTGGAGTAATGTGAGGATTTTGATTATCAAGTATTGAGAAGGCAACATATTGAGATAGGTTAGTTCTTAAACTTTGATATAGTAATATGTGGGACAACAGTTGTACCTAATATTTTTAGTCCTTAAACCTCTTCTTCCATGTTCAGAAAAAAAAAAGTAAGGTTTTTCAGATATTTGCATAAGCTCTGTCCTTCCCGTGCCTCATTTAGAAAATGCAGTGGAACAAGGACAGTCTATTCAATAAATGGTGCTGGGAAAACTGGACAGCCACATGCAAAAAAATGAAGCTAGACTACTGCCTCACACCCTGCACAAAAGTCAACTCAAAATGGATAAAGGACCTGGATGTAAGACCTGAAACCATAAAATGTATAGAAGAAAATATAGGCAAAACTCTACATGACATACATCTCAGCAAAATCTTGAAAGACACATCCCTCAAAGCGAAGGAAGTGAAAGACAAGATAAACAGATGGAATTACATCAAAATAAAAAGCTTCTGTACAGCAAAAGAGACATTAACCAAAACTAACAGACACCCTACCAACTGGGAAAAGATCTTTGCACACAATACATCTAATAAAGGACTGAACAAAAATTTACAAGGAACTCACACAACACAACAAAAACAAAGCCAACAGCCCAGTCAAAAAATGGGCAGAGGAGCTCAAAAGGCACTTCTCCAAAGAAGAAAAGCAAATGGCCAACAGATACATGAAAAAATGCTCAACATCACTTATAATCAAGGAAATGCAAATCAAAACCACTATGAGATACCACCTCACACCTGAGAGGATGGCACACATTAAAAATACAGGCAACAACAAATGCTGGAAAGGA
>PVIJ01018057.1:0-27462 GCA_004024925.1 Scalopus aquaticus | reverse complement strand
GATGTGGTACATATACACAATGGAATACTATTCAGCATGGAAAGAAGATAAACACATGCAATTTGCAGCGACATGGATGGAATTAGAGGGGATCATACTCAGTGAAATAAGCCAGAAAGAAAGAGAAAAATATCGAATGGTTTCACTTATAACAGGACTATAGGGAGGCCGGGTGGGAGAGAGACAATCAGTGTGGGGGTGGGGGAGGGAGGCAGAGGGAGGGAAGGAAAAGGGCACAAAATGGAATAGAAAAGAACACAAGGGACCATGGAGATGGATCACGGGTGAATTGGTGGTGGGCTACCCAAGGGGAATACAAAATGTAAAAGACATAAATAACAATAATAAAAATATATATTTAAAAAATAAAAATAAAAAAAGGAAACCTAGAAAGAGAAAGAATTTATACTCAGTTATCTGAAGTATCAATAGATAAAAAAAGAACTTACAAGGTATATTAACAACCTCTGACTGAAAAGCATCTTTGCAGTCAGAAAATACACAATTTGAAAGTGAGAATCAAAAGCTTCAGCAAAAACTTAAAATGGGATAACTGAACTCTACCTCAGAATTGCAATAACACTTCAAAGGAAATTAATAGTAGAACGAAATTACCAATTAGAGGAAGAGGAGAAGCTTTCTAAAGCAGATGAAAAGATCAGCCATGCACCTGACGAGGTGGAGACTGTTCGGTCTGGGCCTGGTTTGGCAGAAGGGAAGCCATGATGGCCTCTCAGTCACCTGAGCAGGGAACGACTTAAAGAAAAACAAGTTCCCTACTCCCTGGCGCCCACAGCATCACCACCCTTACCAGAACATCAGACAGCCTAGTCCGATAAAGGGGGACCAAGAGGAAAAACAACTCCTTCTGAAAAACAGCTCCTCCCGCATAACTGGGGATCCTTCGCAGACCCCCTGGGCTAAACACCTCCCTATATAAGTTCCCCTCACTTGACCCAGGGTGCGACTTTCGCACCTCACCCTGGGGGTCCGTAAACCTCGCCCTGGAGCCGCAATAAAGACTTGTTTTAAGTCATAATGCCTGCCTCCTCTCTCTTCTACCTGCGTCTATCTTTCAGAGGCCTATAAAAAGTGAGCCAAAGCTCTAATAGAAGAATTGGAGAGAACCATTCGTGCTTCTCAAAGGAAGAGTAATCCCTATGAGAAAAAAAAAATACATCACAATTGGTTAGCAGCTCGGGCTGCTCTAAGAAACCGCCATGATTTACGGAAAGAAAATGCTTACATTAGACAGAAATTAACAGAGTTTAAATTTGGAAAAGATCCTTATGCACTCAGTGTTCCAAATACAGCATTTGGAAAGAAGAATTCTTCATATGGAACCACACCACTGGGCTAATGACCTGCATCTAAAATGAGAGTTTTTCTCTCCCCTTTGACTTCATTGGAAGGTCCATTCTGAATCTCACCTTTGTATCCAGCTTGGAGGAGTAAGTTTCCAGAGGTCCAGGGAATCCTGTAGATCAGCAGATTAACAGAGAAGGAAAAGAATCGACTTTGATAGGTTATTTGATCCTCATGGAGACCCCTCTGACACTGCTTCCCATTTACCTCCAAGGGAAAAATGTAGTAAGGTGATGGTCCCGCCTCAGGTCAGCCTGACCCAGCTCCTCCACAAAAGCAAGACAGACTTTATTCGAATTCTTGTAAACTATCTAGACCAGCAGAACTTAGCCGTTTTCATATGCCATCTTTGGATAAAACAGATGGGCCAATGTCTTCAGAAATGGAAGCCAAAGGAAATGATAGCAAAGACAATCTCATTAATTTTTCTGTGCCCAATTCATCAGCTCTTGCCAACAGCAAAGCAACTGGCCCCGACTTTGTTCCCATACATTTCCCTCCAGTTACAGATTCGTTGTTTCCAATGGAAGTCAAGGATCTTTTCACAAGAAGATGTCCTCCTTCTCCTCTCTTTACTCCATAAAACATACAGGGAGCTTCCTAGGATGATTTTCCACATAGGCCAGAGGCTCAGTAAATTTTCATGAAACAGATATCAGCTTCTGTTGCCAAAAATATGAAATCAGGATTGGCCAAAAGATTAAACACAAGACAAGCACCTATTTCCTAAAGCAACATCTAAGGAGTCTTTCTGAAACTTAGGCTAACCAATTTCATTAATTTCATTTTCATAGAGTGGTTTACTCCAGGACATAACCATGTGAGACAAATTGACTGAAGCTAACAGCAGTCAGCATGAGGCTAGAGAATGTAAGAAGTAAGCACCCGGATAGTCGCCTCTTGGGAAGGTTGATTGGATGGTGTGTTTGTATTTGGCCATAAGGGGGAGCCAGTCACTTTGGTAACTAAAGGAAGAGGTGTCACTGCCCCAACCTGCTGCACCCCAACTGCCTGAAAGAAGAACCTCTGTTGACAGATTAAGGTGCCTGGGAAAACACATTTCCAAAATTAAATCAAGGAAAAATAGAGTTCCTAGGCAGTTCTGTGTTTTCTCAATTCTCCATCTAGAACATTGCTTGCTTTGAGCTATAAGTATCATTATGTGTTCTCTAGCTCTTTGAGTCAAGGAAACCAATCAATGGTAGAAACAGACATGGTTGGGGGGTATCCAGGTACACTGTATTATATCAGGCAGTGCTTCACCATCATTAACAAGCTTGGTTTATAACAACATTAAGTTAAATCTGATGGCTAATGGATAGTACCTACACAGAGGAATCAAGGATTCTAGTTAAAAGAGAAACAGTAGTTTGTTTGTTTTTTTAAATCCCCAATAAAAAGCCTGCATGGGGGTCCTAGTCTTCTAGATGCTGACATAGGAACAGCTCTCAGCCCCTTTGAATGACATCACCTTAACCTAAGTGATTACCATAGGTCTCATTATTTCCCCCAATGGAGTCCTTCAACAGATCATTCACTTCTTCGAATCTCTTACTGATGAAAAATATCTTTCTAGAAGTGCTAATAATTGATGGTAATGAAATATAAAATTGTAGAATAATTCAACTTAAACTTAAGAGACTATACTTTTCACTGCCTTAAGAAGTTGACCTTGTAATTTAAATATAGACTTAATCAAAGATAAGTGATGATTTTTCCATTATTTCAGACAAGCACACTAGCCCAAGGCATTCTCTCTGTGTTCCACAGAGAGGTACCAGCTTGTCATTTTTATCATTGTTATTTCAATGGAATATGAGAGTTTATGAATAATCAAACAGCCCAAGGCTCAAACGACATAATTTATACACAAATCAACCAAAGGAAAAGAGAATGTAAATTTGTTAAAGGTTTTACCTAACTAACCAGTTCACTCTCACTGAAAACTTCTTTGCTGTGGGAAGGAGTTTGTGTCACTGAGCACTCTCATGACCAGAAGGGAAAAGACATGCAACACTTAAAGCCTAGTAATTCATGTCCAGTTGCTCAGAGTTTGAGTTTTAGTGACCATGAAGCCTCACAGCAGAGAGCTCTTCTCTTCCTCATCCCAAAGGCAGCAACTGTCATCACGACCCCCTTGGAGGCACAACCCCAGGCACAACCTGAGGAACCCGCAAGGCACCGGGAGGCTGTAGAAAGCATAGTTGGAACCCAAACAAGGCCACAGAAAAGATTCAGCACTCCTCACAAAGCCAAATCAACCGAGAGGACACAGATTTGGCTTAGCTTGCTTTGCACTATTTTTTGTTTATTTCTCAATGGTCTTTGTTAATTTTTACATTACTATTATGATTTTTTTCTACTGGAAATTATTATTGTGAATGCTTATATAGAATGTGGTTACTTTTACCATCTTAGTCAATTCCCTATTGCTTAGCCAAACAGTAGTACCAAAGAAGACATAGCCCACCCCCTTTATTTAAGTTTTGACTGAGATTATGCCTCAAGAAGATATAAAAAAAATGGGTAACTAAATCTTTTAAAGGTCTTTATCAATATAGAAATTAAAAGAGAGAGAGAGATAAAGGGAGAAAGAGAGAGAAACATAGGTAACAGCCAAAAATAGTGGTTGATACAAACTTGGTGCTCAAGAATATTTGATAAGTGAGTGAAAGAATTATTTATGAATCATATAAAGAGGGGATACTTAAACATTAACAATATCATGTTAAGCATGTTATGTTAACTCCTCAATATGTTTTTTGAACCACTCCACAAGAAATAATGAAGTATACGTTATGAGTGACATGTGCTTACGTGATGCTGTATTCCTGGTGATAGCATCTCCCTTTGGACTATAAATCAACAATTGGAGAGCCCCCTTTACTTAACCTTTGGTGTGGAGACAGCTTCCTACATGCTGCTTTCTAGAGAGGTTTCAGGCTCAGACTCACTGTGTGTGCCGTGCATACTTACACAGCGGCTCAGTTTCTGCCGAAGGCTGTGAAAGTCTTCCACAAAGTTAATTTCCCTGGAAACTTGTAGTTGAAGTTGACCAAAAACATCTTCCATGAAGAAGGATAGAAGCTGTTCTTGGAATCTGCAGTTTTTCTATGAAAACAGATATAAGAAATTGCATAAGGTAAACCATGACTAGCCTTTGTAAGATGTCACTGCACCATCCCCCTGATTATTTCTTAATGACCATCTGGAAAAAGTTAAGCACAGGGAAAAGAACATAAAACAAGCAAAAGCATGAAAAAAGGAAAAGGCCCTCTAGCTTACCATAAATAGCTTTTTTGCTTTCTTTTTTAATAATCGTATGTTTTTAATGCGATCTTCCTACAACAAAAAGACAGAAATAAGTTTTTCAGAATTACAACTAGCCTTTGGTGCATCATCTGAGCAGAGCCTGATACTTACTGGAATTGTTGCTTTGAGCCACGCCGCCTTGACATAGAGCGAGTCGACTGCCTGGGACAGCATTCCCCTTGGGTAGCAACTTTTGATGAAGGAAGATTGTTTGTGCTTGGCAATGGCAAGAGACAGAGTGACAAAGAGCAATCCAGACTTCAGAACATAATTCACCCACATTTCCCTCTACCCCAGTCTGCGCTTGTGTCACTCAGAGCAGCCAGACAGTTACTCCTGTTGTTGAGATGAGTGGTTAACCTACTTACTTTAGCCCTCAAGGTCGCCTCTCCAATGAGATGTGTGAATGATAGCTTACGGTTTATATAGAGGAAGATGACTCTGGTTGTCCTATTTTTTTTTAGAACTTGCTTCATAATCGAAAAATGTTGACCACGCTGTCTATGACTTTAAGCAAAAGCTCCAATTTACTTGTAAGGTCAAAGGTCATTTTCCAAATAAAACATTCACAACTTCAGTTGCATAGCATAACAAATTTCATTATTTCAAGTCATATCAGGCCAGTAAAGAACCTGACCTCCAGGAAGCTGTGTGATTATTTTTTAATTCCCATATAAAAAAATAAAATCTCCTTTTCTAACCAGGATCCCAGAAAATCTTACCAAAATATAGAATGGGTAGCTTACCAAAGCCTGATCATAACCTCAATGGGTTTTACTTTTACCCCTTGCCTAATCCTTCCACCCACTTCCTCTTCTTCCCTCAGACGTCATCATTCTGCAGCCAGGATTAAGACCCAAGAGAAAAGCTTTCCAGTTATTCTCCAATTTTTTTCCAGCTCAGAAATTATAATTGCCCTAACATATTCAAAATCTTTTTGGACCTGGGTCTAAGATTAAGGCCTCCAATTTAGTAGATTCTTTATCATCTCTATCCAAGTTGACCACCCTGACTTTTTCTCTCTGTGTGTACTTCTAGTATTATAAATTCCTCACATAAAAGGACATTATCTTTTCATCTTCAAATCCTCAACACCTATCATGGTGCCTCATCTAAAGAAGTACATCCAATTTGCTTGAAGAAACACTTCCCTTTCCACATCATGAAATGCTACTGTAACTGCTTTGATTTTTAATTTATTCAACCGGCAAATTTTTATCAAGTATCTACCTATACAAACAACAGTTCTAGGTACTAAAGGGCTACAAAGGTAGATGCCCATGGACTCCCACTGTCAAATCTGCCCCAGTTCTTCCTTTGATGATAAATGTATGATTAATTTTTGGCTACAGATAAAAGATGAACATAGCCCTGGATCACATCCTGAGAGGCAGTGACAGATTACCAAATCTAGCATGAGTAGACTTAATGTTGTAAGCCTGCAGGTCAACACTAGGAACCTAGTCATAAGAGATTCATCAAACTTAGGCAGAGTCACTATCAAGTATCCAAATCCACAACTAAGCTCTAAGTCCAAGCAAACAGAGAGGAAAAGGAGAAAGAGCAAAGTATAAAGTGAAAGATACAAACACTTGGGATTGTTTCAAAAAGTGAATGGATCTCTTTAAAGAACCCAGGCACAAGGGGCTAAGTCTCAGCACTATGAAGCTATCCAGAGCCACTGCAGCACAAGTTCGATCCCCGGCCAGAGAGCTTCCTACATGGCACAGCAGACCTCTCTTGTCTTGCCTGCTGCTCCCCTCAGCAGTGTATTTCAGTAGATCCACCTGTTCTGCTCCCCATTCTGTCTCTGGTGAATCCTCTCACACCTCCCACACCTCTGGCCTACACCCAGCTCTTGTATGCATGAATAAATCAATCTTTAAAAAAATTAAAAAATAAAGAATCCAAGACTCATTTCCACCAAAGCAACTCTGCTGGTAAAAGACACGCTGTTACATGAGATGAGAACTATTCACAAAGATCTACAACAGCAGACAGCAACTGGGAGTGCAACCTGGGCTTAGTGAGAGTTTATAAAAATTCAAGAAAAGCAGGAATTACTTTTAGTTGTGAGTAGTTTGAAAAATGTTTGTACTGGGACATGAAATACCTGACACATTTTTTTCGGCCTGTTATTCAAAGCTCCTTTGAGAATAAAACAGTGAGAAACCAGCGATCAAAAGCTCAAATGCTTTCAAAGGGCATGAAATTAACATAAACCCCAGAGTAGATGAACACAGGACAATCAGAGCTAAATTGCTTATATTGCCACCAATCCTAAAACCTGCGTAATTAAAACTTAAAAACACACTGTGTGAGTGCAATGAAAAAAGGTTACAAAATACATCCAGGAGCCATATGCTTCTTTGAGCATCTAATTTGGGGTCGTTACTGTATATCAACAAAACTTACATGAAACTCAAACTTGCTAATATTGACAAATGAAATCAATATGGGTTCTGATTTTTTTTTTTTAATCTCTGGTAGCTGCATTTCCTTAAGTGACTTATATCTCTCAAGTCATCATGACCCAAGGATGCCTCTGGTGATTCACAGTCAGCTCAAGGAAACTGTGGTCACTTCCTCATGACTGAAACGCTGTCCTGACATTGATCACAGTCTTCTTACATTTTAGTCAGCAGACCTGCCTTTAAACAATCTCCTCTGACTTCCAAGATGAACAGTCATCAATGTAAATAATACTCAATACACAGATCCTGAAGACGATTCCAAAGGAAATTTCCAAAAGTGTCTGAAATAACACAAGCCCCTTTAGAATTAGCAATAAACCCCTTGGAGCATCCATTTGAAAGACAAATCTATTCATCTGGATGTATGTTTATTATGTCATTTTCATAAGCTCCTTGTACAGGGGCCTCACTGGTGGTTCAAGGGGTTAAGTCTCAACACTATGAAGCTATCAGCAGCCACTGCAGCACGAGTTTGACCCCCAGCCAGGGAACTTCCTACATGGCACAGCAGACCTCTCCTGTCTTGCCCGCTGCTCCCCTCAGAAGTGTATTTCAGTAGATCCACCTGTTCTGCTCCCCACTCTGTCTCTGGTGAATCCTCCTACACCTCACCCCACACACACTTCTGTCCTACACCCCAGCTCAGGTATGCATAAATAAATAAATAATAAAAAATAAGCTCCTTATACAGAACTCTATAAAAATTGTTATTAATTACTGGAAGATTTGGTATTGAAACTTGGATCTACTATTCACTAGTTGTATGGCCTTGGGAAAATTATTGATACTAACCCTCTCCAGGCTTCAGTTTTTCTCATTATTATAATGGGGCAATAATTATATGTGCTTCAGGATATAGTCATGAGCAAAAATACAGGAATATGAACAGAATACTTAAGCTAACCACAGCTATAGAAGCTATCCAGAAGGAGTAGTTATTACACTATTATTTTTCAAATAATAAATGTATCTTTGTCTATTCAAGTGCTTGTAAAAAAAATCCCATAGACTGGGTAACTTATAAACAACAGAAATTTATTTCTCACTGTTCTGAAGACTGGGGAGCACAAGATCAATATGTTGCCATGATCACATTCTGGGGAGGGCTCTCCTTGGGGTTGCCTGCTCCCAGCCTCTCACTGTGTCTTCACATGGTACCAGGGCCGACAGAGCTCTCTGGGATCTCTTTCATAAAGGCAGTAAACTTATTCATGAGGGGATTCACGACCTTATCACCCACAAATGCACCACCTCGTGATAACATCACCTCCAGGTCTAGGTTTCAACAAATGAATTTGGGGAAGGGAAAGCACGAACATTCAGACCATGGCAAAATGCATGTGTAATACTTTAAATAATGTTAAAGCTTATCACAAGTCTTCAGAAACTGTGAGAAATGGTTGAAAAAAGTGAGAGAAGTGAAGGATGAATAATAATTGCACAATATTTCAAAAAGTGTGCAGATAGGAGTTTCATTTCTCCCACATATGTCCAGAGGGCAGACTAGGACTGTCAAGTGGACATTTTAGATCTGCCACTCCACCCCGATGTACAGAAGGACATTCAAGCAATTTTTCTGCCTAAAGCACAATTGATTGTCCCAAATCCCAAATACTAGCATGGCAGCCATTTCCTTTACAATTTAAGACTCTTCTCAAAAGATGCTGACAGCCTCTCTCAGAGTCAAGCCTTGCCGGTGAGCAAAATGAACTCACCCTCTTATCAGCGATCACAGTTGCTTTGGATCTTTGTGGATGGAATTTTGTATCTGTTCTTCCTTAGAAGGGGAGGAAATGGGAATTCCTAAATTGCTGCATCATTTAGTTGACTCTAAGTCACTTTTATTTTTCACGTTGGAGCATCCTGAAATCACATGTTTTTTAATCCATGGAGTCCTACGATTAGATCACCGAGTCAGCCTTGGCACATAGCTTCAAACAAGTCCAGTGGTATCCGCATTGTACCACCTTGCCTCTGAGTTAATCAATAAACATTATTCATGTATTTGTCCTAGGTTTTTTTATAAGCAGTGAGAGTGTAAATAATCCATCTTTAAGGAGTTTTTATATATTTTAATTGCCATTTTAAGCTTATTCATTCTCTTCCTCTGTCAATTTTCAGCTAGCTTAGCATTTTCAGATTTGACACATTGTTTTCCTATATTTTAGCCATTCATTCTCTGACAGTGAAAGGCACATAATCCTTACACCTGCAAAGAACATGATACCCTAACCATGATTTCATAAATGAAAATGGAGTCATAAGAGATTTCCCATGACAACACAACACACACACACACACACACACACACACACACAGAGAGAGAGAGACAGACAGACAGACAGACACCTGGGAGGCTCTCCTCTTCAGTCTTATCCTAGAAAAGTAAAAGGGAGTGAAAGAATGTCCAGTGCATATATCCAAGCGTCTTCCAAAGTTTTATCAAAGCACAAATGACTTAAAAACAGTCTTTCCATCTTATTTTCTAAGCACATTGAAAATTAAGTTCACAGGAATAACAGCAGGAATTGAGGCAGCTTGGAAATCACAGTAGTAAAAGGCCTAGAAATAGATGGGTCTTTTCTGTGAAATCCATTAATCATCCCATGTCTTCAGCCGTGTGGGGCTGGGATCATCCCTAAGCGCCTGAGACCCTGCGCAGGCCGGCAGTGCATACGGCACCCAGCAGCGAGTCACAGCAACGCGGTTTCTCCCTCAAGGATGTTCCCTGGCCCTCAGAGCAAAAGTCAGTCTTTTCAGACATGGCCTAAAAACCCACCTTATTTTGTCCATTCTCCTTACCTTTCTGGCCTCCTCTTCTGCTCTTTCTCAACTCCTCCAGCCATAATAACTCCGTGGTGCTCTTTAAACTCATCAAACATGCCCGTATCTCTGCGCCTTTGCACTTGATGTTCCTTCTATCTGAAATGCTTGTTTCCAGATCCTCGCATGGCCATCTCCTTCAACACTGTCAAGTCTGCTCAAGTACTACTTTCTCGGCAAGGTTTTCCCTGGATATTTATTACAGACTAAATTTTATCACCCACGCCTAGCCGAACCCTTCCAAATTCGTGTTCTGAAATCCTAACACCTCATTACCCCAGAATGTGATTGTGTTCAAAGACAGTCTTTATAAAGAGATATTCAAGTTAAAATGAGGACATATGGGGGAGCCCTAATCTAGTATGACTGGTATCCTTACAAGAAGAGATTAGGACAGGGCTTTCCTGGTGGCAAAACGGGCTGTGCTGTGGTGCTGTCAGTGGCGGTGGCGTGAGTTCGATGCCTGGCAGGGAAATTCCCACATGGCGCAGCACACCTCTCCTGCCTCAGGAGTGTATTTTGGTTGATCTGCCTGTTCTGCTCCCCACTCTGTTTCTGGTGACCCCTCTCACCACACCACTCCTCTGGCCTGCACCCCAGCTTGTATGCAAAAATAAAATAAATCTTTTAAAAGAGAGAGAGAGATTAGGACAGACATACACAGAGGCAGGACCACGTGAGACAGAGAAAGGAGACGTCTATGAGCTAAGGAGAGGAACCTGAAATGAAACCAACTCTGTTGACAGCTTAGCATCAGACTTGTAGCTTCCAGAACTGTGAGAAAATACATTTCTGTTGCTTAAGTGACCAATCTGCTGTACTTAGCTCTAGAAACCATAGCAACTAGTACAATATCCTAATTAGATCTAACACCAATGACTCCAGTCCTCAACTCTTTTTTTTCTGTTTCATTTTCTCCAGAGTTCCTATTGTTACCAAATATATGATAAATTTTACTGAAGCATTTTGCTGGAATCTGAACTCCATCAGGACAGGGGTCTTTCCATAATCACTGCTTTATTTCAGTTCTGAAAAGTGACTGGCGCAGAGTATATGCTCAGACATACTCTTTGACTCCCAGATACCCCCCAGCATGATGACCATGAAATGCCCTGTGAAGTGAGAGGGGCACCCAGCCTCTGAGGGAGAGGGAAGAGGAAATGTGGGTGCTGGCACGAAGACAACAGGCTGCTTCGGAAGGGCCTCTTGCCCCATCTCGACCCACTTCTGAGCTAGATTTGGGCAGCCGCAAGCAGCTCCTTATCGTCTGAATTTTCCTTTGTGATCTGTAGAGCCCACAGTGGGCATCCCCTCCCCTGCCTTCAGCATTTCCTGTCTCCCTCTGCACTGAAACCACACCAGACGTGTGGGAGGACCCGGTCAGCTGAGTGTCTGGCTTGATGGCAGCCTCTCCAGCAGCTCTGCATTGGCGCTGCTGGCTACTCCTCTGCACTCCCTCTCCTAACTTTCCACAAGCCAGTTGTTCACTTTTTAGCATTTCATTATGTCTGTGTTTCATTTTGATGTTCATGTCTTCAAGGAGTATGAATATTCTGTCCTGAATCAATGCATTCATAAAGTCTTTCAAAATGCAATGCAAAGACAGAAGTAAAGGCAGATATTGTACTTTTCATAGTGGATGCTGTCTATAAGATACACAGATAATCATAGAATTATCTTCATATTCTTACAGTATACAATGTATAGCAAAACCCCACTTTCTTGATTCCTCCCTAAATTGCTCTCAAAAGCCAAATCCTCTAAGTCATATCCATCATCCTATTACTGAGATGCCTCAACTTTCCTTAGTATACTTTTTCTTTTGTTGCAACAAGTAAAATACAACACAAAACAATGCAATTTTGTTCAACTACAAATCATAGGAGTAGACTGACAATTTAAAAGTGGTTTTGTAACAGGGTAGTCCCAGAGAAAAGGTGTGCCCCAGGTTCCCTGTCCCACCCAAGGTAGGATGGAACTGAGCAGGATATAAGAAGCTTGAGATGAGAGACAGGACACGGACAGAGGACACACACAGAGGAGACAAAACACACACAGAGGAGACACAAAACACAGACAGGAGGAGACGGAAGCAGGATGCAGAGCCAGAAGAGGCCCAAGGAGCAGAGAGACTTGTAAAGAAGCTGCACTGGCCTGGTCTGACTGAAATAGATGTGGGTGAGAGACGCGTGGGGAAGTTAATGATGGCTATGTTAATTTTGGTTTTGATTTTGTTCTGTTCCTCTCAGAATTGTCTGACTGTTTCTGACGCTTATGTGTGGCTCCCTGCCAAAAGCTGCTCTAGACTTGTGGCAGGCTTTCGGGACTTGCTTTGGGACAATCCCGTTTGGGTGGACTTCTACCCACGAGGAGTTGATTAGCATTGGGTGCTTGACTTAGAAAATATATTCTTTGTCTTCTCTGTCCTTTCTAATTGTATTAAAGTTTCTTTCCACAAAAGGTCCTATATGCTTTGTATTTATGCGGCGGATGGCTGAACCCATTTAGACCAGGACAGGTCTGGGGTTTTGGGGGTGTCCATCTCCTCCCCTGTAACAGTTTGTATAATGTGAAATACATATAATTTGGTCATTTATTGTTACAAGACATTTTTGATATTGTGACTTTCTGTCTATCCTAAACTTTTTATGAAACTGTTCCATTTCCTTGAATAAAATTTGTTTTCTTAAGGCTTTAAAAATAAGATACATAGAGATATGCTGATCTTATATATATGAGCACCTACTATGTACCAGGAAATATTTTAGGCAATGAGCAAAATAAAACAAAATTCTTACTCTCGTGGAACTTAGATTCTTGTAAGGAATTAGCTTAACCCAAGGTCCCCATAAACTAGAACCTGAAGCAGACCTCTAATTCTGATGCTTCACTCGGGAGCAGTGAGAGTGAAGGAAACGGGAAATGAAACCAACAAGGATGGTGCTTGTGGCTGTATATAAATTATCTGGCCAGCGCTATGTGAAGAGAAACAGCCAGTCTCTGGGCCATGCCTTGGATCAGACCAAGCGAAGGAGGGAGGGATGAAAAATATATGTCAATTTCCTCCTAAGAAGATTTGCCTGGTGGAGAGTTGATTCCTCACACCTGTGGGTATTATCTGGCACCTTCCACAGGCAAGTAGAAGATAGATCCACGAACTGCCCCACAGCACTTCATCTGAATCCAGAGAGGCAGAAGGAGCCAGAAATGATCTCTGCAGTAGCAGCAGCCAACAAGATTTGATGGCTTATGAGACATCGTACAGAGATTTACTTTCCACTATAATAAAAATATCTCGGTCACCAAAAAATAATTAACTATGATATAATGCATCAACTGTAACAGATAAACCATCATGGTGGGGGATGCTGACAATGGCGGGGGGGGGGGTTATGGGCTATCTCTGTACCTTCCTCTCAATTTTGTTGTCAACCCAGAACAGCCCAAAGAAAATAAAACCCAGAACAAATCATGAGAATCAAGCAACATGGTGGTGGAGTGAAAACACAGACTCACCTTCTCTTGTACTCTCAACTCCAGTGCAGCAGAACAAAATCAGTAATTCCAGGAGGTAATACAGAGAACTGCAGTGTTCCCTGGGAGCAACAAGCGTGGTGTTGGGAGACCCCTAACCTGGGAGTTAGCCTGGGAGTCTGGGAGTCCTAGTTAGCCTGGGAGTTGCTCTAGGCTGCAAATATCAGCAACTAGCTGCTGCCAGTGGCAGCAGTGAGAACAAGCACCAGACAACTTCCGGCATTCAATCACTAGCTACGGGAACCCACCTGCAGTTACTAACAGGGCAGCCCAGTCCCGAGCCACCAGCGGAGAGAGCCTGACCGCCCCCAGCATCCATTGCCAGTCACAGGTGCACAGCGTCCTGTCACCAGCTATGTCAGCAAAAGCGAGGCACACCTGGCCTGCAGGTGCCAGTGAGGGAGTTCGCTGGTCCATCCTCCCACCACAGCCAAGAGACCCCTGCCTTCATCCATCGATGGCTGGTCTGTTACAAATACCAGCACACACAGCCTTGCTCCAGTTACACTGGACTTCTGGCCTTCCCCTAAGCACTCTGTCCTCTGTCACATCTCCAAGCCTTTGCCCAGCTGGGTCTGTGGGCCCAGAATGCTATTCAGTTCTTTATACATCTATCCACCAAATATTTACTGAGCACCCATAAAGTACCAGGCATTTGCAGGTCCTGGAACACAAAAGTTAACAATTGTTCCTGCCATTGAAAAGCTTTTGAGATAGACACATAACAAATTATCAAACTACAGTGTGATAAATGATGAGAGAGATGTAAGTTATGCTTTGGATGTCCCAACAGTGAAGCAATTAACTATGACTAGGTCACAAAGAAAATAAAGGGGAAATTTCACAGATATTTGAAACTGCTGTCATCTTCCTTATCCTTCAAAATATCAGCTCAAATGCAACCTTGGGGCTTTCCCCAGTGACAATCGTTATTGCCGGTGCTTCTGATCGCACCTGTCAGTCCACTTTGCCCCGCCAATTGTCTACTTGCCTTCCTCACAAGCCTGCAGCCTCCTTGAAGATGGCATCCAAATCATATCTAACCTCATATTTGCATAGCTCCTAGCAGAAGATCTCACATAACCCAAGATCAGGATATTTGCTTACAGAACTAAATTGAATTGGAAGTTCTAAGAGTGTCATTGAGTCAAGCAGCAATGTCAGGTTCAAGTTCCTGGGCAGTCATTGTGCCTAAAAACAGTACCGCAGCTATGGCAAGATAGAACTGTCACCGATAAAATGAGAGTTCAAAAAACAAGCTCACAGCATGTAAGATTTTAAATGAAGCTGCACCTGCCAGTAAGGACAAGCAGTCGATTTCTAGTTGACACTGAGGTGAAACTGAATGACTGAGATAGTCATAGAAAAAAGGAAAATAGTATGACTAAAAGAGGTGTATAGGATCACACTAAATAAACTTAGCAGCTGTAACTTAAAAAGAGGAGGAAGAAGGGCCACACACAAGAGAAGCGACCAAAACAGGTTAAATTATTCAGGTGCAATAATTCTTCCATCCTCCAGTTGGTGCAGTAGCTCAATTTAGACACACTCCCTCGTGTTCCTGGCATATGGAAGCAGAAGGGATGGAGGAGGACAGAAAGGAGAAAGAACACCCGGACCAAAAGATACAAGAGACACTCGGGGCGGGAGGGTGGGGAGGATAAGGGCACAAAATGGAATAGAAAAGAATACAAGGGACCATGGAGATGGATCACGGGTGAACTGGTGGTGGGCTACCCAAGGGGAATACAAAATGTAAAAGACATAAATAACAACAATAAAAAAAATTTTAAAAAAAGAGAGGTACAAGAGAGCTCTTAGGTTCCTCAGTTATGCCGCACATTGACCTAAGCACCTGTATTTCCTTGTAGAGAAAAAGTTTTGTGCTTTTTTTAAAAAAATATTTATTTTTATTTATTTATGCATACAAGAACTAGGGTGCAGGCCAGAGGTACAGGAAGATGAAAGGACTCACCAGAGACAGATTGGGGAGCACAACAGGGGAATCTACTCAAATACACTGCCGAGGGGAGCAGCAGGTGAGGCGGGAGAGGTCTGCTGCGCCATGTGGGTCAGCTCCCTGGCCAGGAATCAAACTCATGCATCAGTGGCTGGCAATAGCTTGATAGTGCTGAGACTCTGCCACCAGGGAGGATTTTTTTTTAATTAAATAAAGTGTATTTATTCTAAAACCCAAAGTGCTGTTGTTACTGTTGTTTCTAATTTTGTTTTATTGGAGGGTTAGAAATTTAAATATAACTCAGATATGCAAAAAACTGACTTTATCATCTATAAATGAGCTCATCTAAATTATCAGACTTCATCCTGCTGCTTTCCAAGGTATGGAAATAATTTAAGTAACACTATAAGAAGTAGTGTAGTCCAGTGAAAAATACTATCATAAAAAATGAAAAAACATCCTACCAAATGGGAGAAAATATTTGCATACATCATATATCTGACAAGGAACTAACATCCAAGATTACAAAGAGTTCAAACAACTCAACACAAAGAAAGCAACCCAATCAAAAAATGGGCAGAAGAGCTAAATCGACACTTCTCCAAAGACAACAAACACATGGCCTCCAAGCACATCAAAAAGTGTTCATCATCACTTATCATCAGGGAAATGCAAATCTAAACCACAATGAGATATCTTACCTGTCAGAATGAGCCATATTAAAAAACAAAAAACAGAAACAATTGCTGGTGAGCGTGTGCAAGACAACAAATCCTGTTGGTGGGAATGCAGACTAGTCCAGCCTCTGGAGAAAACAGGATGGGAGTTTCTCAAAATATTAAAAATAGATCTACCACATGATCCAGCAATTCTACTCCTTGCTATTTATACAAAGAATTCAAAAACATTAATTTGAAGGGATATATGCACTTTTATGTTCATTGCAGCACTATTCAAAATAACCAAGTTATGGAAGCAAGCTAAGTGCCCAACAACAGATGCATGGAAAAAGATATAATAAATACATACAATAGAATACTGCTCAGCTACTAAAAAAAAAAGATATGATTCTTGTCATTTGCAACAACATGGATGGAACTGGAGGGGCTTATGCTACATAAAACAAACAAACCTAAACCAAACAAAGGAACAGTCATTGTAACAACCAAAATAAACCGTATGAATATGACTGCTAGAATTGAGGCTACTAGAAGGAGAAGGGTGGGAAAGTCAGGGCAGGGAGGGAATCAAATAGTCTTTGGTGAAGGATTATGGGTGCTTTGGTGGTGGGTGTGGTGTGGTGGTAACATATTAACTCAAAAAAAAGCTACCAAAAATAATAAATAAATAAAACCTACTCAAATAATTTTTTAAATGTTGCATCAATTACTTGCAACATTGCAAATTTCTTCAACCATAAAAGCAATTTCTTCCCAAGAAATTCATGACTAGATCCTGAAATTTATTTGAAGTTTAGCCAAAGGCAGTTACTTTGTCTACATGGTGACTTTTGACTATTGTACATCTGAAATTTCTTCTATTACAGAGAGAAAAAAAAAACACTGTCCTTAAGCTCTTGTGTAGACATGAAGTCACCAAGTGCTGACTGTGTGTTTATATGTATGTGAGAAGAATGTTATACAGCATAAATAAGATCTAAGAAAATGGGGGCATCATATTGAAATGTGAATTATTTCTTAATAAAAATTGTTAAGGAATGAATTTAAAGGAATGTGTGTACATTGTTGATGAGATTGTAGACTAGTCTACAATAAATTTTCCTGGAAAAGTAGACTTAGAGTTAAATTCACTAGAATTGTGCTTGTCTCTTAGACAAATAGCAGTCAGTTTCCTAGATACCATTTTCATCTCTTCTTCTGATATGTGTCTTCACTCACATCTTAAAAATCTGATCCTCTTTAAGGACAAAATTTCTTATCTGTCTTGAAATTCTTATATAAAGTCCTGCATGCTAGTGAATAATGTAGCATAAATGAAAGAACAAAGAAAAAGCTAAAGGGTCATTTTCCTTGTTGGTAAATATGATCCACACATAATTCTGCATTCCTCTTCAACACAAACTGAGTATCACTGTAAGTTACATATCAATTTTCTCTGAATCTACCCTCATCTATTTCACTGCAGTTGTCACCTCCTCCCCACACCATTGGCTGGTCTTGCTTCCTCTCTTACTGTTGAGAGACTGGCTCTCCATCCAGTAACCAGAGTGATCTTTATAAAGCATGAGTCATATCAAATCTTTCCTACGCTCAAAACCCTCTCGTCAATCCTAAATGCTGATTAGTTTCTCAGGGGACTTGTGTCTCACACAAGTTCACAGGTTAATCTTCTTGAAGATCTGTGGTTGCCATCGGAGATAGGGGGAGGAGACACCTAAGGCCTCTACCAAAACCAAAGTCAAAAGCAGCGCTGATAGTGCCAGGCAAATGCTAGCTGCAGTGACCCAAAAATCAGCTTTGTAACAGCAGCTGCCAACCAACAATTATGTCAAAACTCCCTGCAAGTATATTGAACTATCTCATGTAGCTGCCAAAATTGCCAGCATTGCCACGCAGAACTGGAGTAGATCCTAGCACGTTCTGCCTTGTGTTCCTTGGCATTCAGACCTCTCTTCATTTCAGACTCCTTGCACTGAGCTGGAAGCTTTCTTGAATCCAATTTCAAGGATATGTGTCCACTTTTGGCTCAATTTCTAGAAGACTGTCCAAAAGCAAGTACCATGCCCAATTTTGCTCAAGTCAGTTGGAAGAAGAGAGAAAAGAGGCTTAAAACCCACCTTGTTCCAGGGATCATTATGATTTGGTTACCCCTAAAACTCAACTTTGCTACCTCTCAGCCCTTCGAGCCCATGTCTACAAGTATAAATTCCATTTCATCCACAGTGAACCTGCAATTTAATCACATGTGGTCATGTGTGTGCTCACCAATCACCATCAGAGCTGGCCTAATCCTGCAGGAATTGGGCAAACATTTGGTGAGTGATCTGTCCAATAAACTTTGACTTCTGATATTTTTTTTGGAAGAGGAAACACTTTAAATAGCTGAGCACTTGACCCCTAATTTCCACCTGTTTTAGAAAGATCTATGCACTGTATTGAAAGCTCTTTCCCAAGTAATCACTCTTCAGTGTTGGTGTAGTTTGTCCACTCTTTTCCACAGAACAAATCCAACTTTTAACTCTACCCTCTGCTTTCTCTTCTCTGTATCACTGTACAAATTTTAAAGATCTGTATCTTTCCCTCTTGCTCAGTGTGTGTCATCTTGCACCCACGAGACTTCTCTAACAGTGCAAATCTCCACTAGCAACCACAACTCCCAGAACTCAATCAGTTACCCTGTTTCTTTATTTCCTGACTTACAGGGAGACTGGAGAAAGCCCTCCCAAACAGGCTCAAGCTAAAACTATAGAAGCTCATCTTCAAATAGAGAAGACAGCTACTTCCCCCGAAAACAACACTTCTCTCTTTTATCCACAAATTGCTAATGGTAAAGACGGATTATTTTTCATTTCTTACATTCTCTTCTTTCAGAAATATATATCAATTAATAATAAATCTAGGCAAGTAATATAGCAGAGAACCCTAATATTAGATAGAATTGGCTTAAAAAGGAACAATTACTTATAATTACATAATGTTACTTAACATCTCTGACTCAGTTTTCTCACCTGTAAGATGGAGATAATACTAATAGCTAACTCATTCGCTTAGCGTTAAAAATAAAGTCATTTTTATATCATGTTGTTGGCCTATTTAACAAATGGGAATGATTACATGATGATAATGCTGAGGATCACAATAGTGATGATATTAAAAGAAAGTAATCCCAAAACCACAAGATTCAACATATTAAAGTGTTTATTAAGGTCAAAATACTATAATTCTATAATTAATCATAAATATTAATATTATCCTTAAACTCTAATAGCAATACAATATGTTTTATAAATAAATCCTTATCAATAAAATAATTTAATAAAATAGGTAATCATAACAATAAATAAATTCATAAATAAAAACTATTGGTTATGCAAATGAAATTATTAGGGTTTTTTCCAAAAGGAATGAGAAGTTATCTCCTTTGTTAAAATAGAAAATTGTTAAATAAATAAATCAGGTGTAAAACATCAACTATAATAAAGTTGTAATAAATATCATTATGCTTAGAAAGTCAATCTTCTGGTTTTATGGACACAAGAGACATAGTGGGTTGTTTTTTTTTTTACACTCAGCAAAGACTTATTTAGAATCCACCTATGATTGTGGAGTTTAACTTCCCATCTTCCTTTTGGTAAAATAAAAATCTTTGGGCAACTTATTGTTACTCCTAACATGCAAGAAGGGTTAGTTATCTATTTCCCAGCTTCCTTCTGATCAACGCAAGCATCTCCCAGGTACTTATACAGCAGATTCAGTTCTCCAATTGCCTTAATCTTGCCACTCTCCCCAAGCTGCGAAAATAAGAACACAAAAGTATTTAATCACTTATACCATGTTTTCAAAGAGGAACGAATTAAAGGGCGATGGCATAGTTAGGATGCTAGAGACAGAAACCAAATTTCAGCCTTTTGTAAAAAATGTATAAAAATGCCCTTGTAGGGCCTCCCCGGTGGCGCAGTGGTTGAGCGCTGCCCTGTGGAGCTGTTGGCAGCGGCGACGCGAGCTCGACGCCCAGCCGGGGAGAATCCCACATGGTGGGGCAGACCTCTCCTTCTTCACCCGCTGCTCCCCTCAGCAGTGTACTTCTGATCTGCCTGTTCTGCTCCCCACTCTGCCTCTGGTGAACCCTCTCGCCGCCCCACGCCTCTGGCCTGTACCCCAGCTTGTATGTAAAAAAAAAAAAACATTTAAAAAAAAACCCTTGTAACAAGTATATGAAATGGTTTGCCAAAAATCTTAAAAAGCATAGCTAGATAACTAAGAGGGCACCAACTGGCATCAGCCTCAACATTACCTACACTAATGAAGCTGCTTTAAACCTCTGCCCAACAAGAGTAAGATAGGGGAGCTGGGCTGAAATCTGGACATCTGTGTCACCCACTATGACCTGTACATCTGTGACCAATCGATCATTTTAACAACTCAGCTCAAAGAACACTGAAGCAAAACCACACATTTAGGCTTCTTCTATTCCCATCTTCTTGAGAAAGAAAAAAAAAAACCCTCTGTTTTTGGTGTGTGTAGAGAAAAATACCAAGGAAGTCCTATCTTATTGCCTTACTTACTTTACTTGCCAAAATCCAAATATAGTTCCTAATATCCCTTCTCCTTTTCTTCTCCTTCCAAGTAGCATACAGATGAGGCTTTCAAACCCAAATTCAAATCCAAGAGGCCCTCCTCTGAAATTCATCTAACCTATTTCATTTGTTCTAGATTATTTTAAGAAAAAAATAGGCATCCTCACTGTCCTTTATTCTTTGTTCTCCTTTCTCTTCCTGCCCTCTTCCACCATTCCACCTTTCCATATTTCTTTTGACATAATGACAAGAAACATATTTTAGATCTGAAAGACTCCCAAGACTATAAACAATTTTAGTTTACCTTGCACTCCTGTCTGACCTCCATTCTTCTTTTTAAAACATTATTTATTTATTTATTTTTGCATAGAAGAACTTGGGATAGACCTAGGTGCGGGTGGTGAAAGGATTCACCAGAGACAGAGCGGGGAGCAGAACAGGCAGACTGACTGAAGCACACTGCTGAGGGGAGCAGCGGGTGAGACAGGAGCGGTCTGCTGCGCCATATGTAGATTAGTTCCCTGTCTGGGGACTGAACTCAGGCCATTGAGGTGATAGCCCTGAGACTTACCCCATAGGCCACCAGAGAGGCCCCTGACCTCTATTCTTCTATAGCATGCTCTCTGTTTATGCCTACAGTGACAGGTAATTAATCCCTCCAAGACTATCCTCCCATTACCAGCTCTTCCTCTTGCTGAGCTTTCTCTTAATAACATTCCTCTCTCACCTATGCTTTTTAGAGCTGGGGGTGGACAGGGGAAGGGGTGGAGGGTACAAGCAAGCAAAATCCCTCTTCCACAAGGCAGCCTATTGAAATACGGAATTCATGCTCTCAGAATGAATGAAAAGCTTTATAATCTGTTTTCCCATGCAGTGTACCATTAGATTTTTCTCTCCCACATGTCACTTCTCTAAAGACAATGAAGTGAGCTGATAAGGGATTTTTCAAACAGAAGTGCAAAGCACTTCTTGGCCATGACAAGCTAATATTTCACTGTTCCATGTCTTGGCGTTAGTTCTACAACAAGAAAATTGATCTTCACAATGAAAAACTACAAATCCTTCATTATCAAAGGAAGGAATAGTCACATTCATCAACTCATGCTCAGAAGTAACACTTTTTTAAAAAGAATCAAGATGGACAAAGGGAAATTTAGGTTAAGGCTGTTATGGAAAACTCCATCAACTAAGCCTTCATAATTCTGAGAGGTTAATTGCACTGGTTGGCTAGCGCATCACTTTCACTGCTACTGATCAATCTCTAGTTTTTGTATGAGTCACAATTGCTAGACTGACTCTTCCACCATTGTTCTCCTCCCCAAATAGGCCATATGACAGTATCATTCATTATAGAACCAGGTGCAGCCTTCTCTACATAGATGCTCACTAGAGATTTGCTGAAGGACAGAGCTCAGCAGACTAGAAAGGAAGGGGAAGGGAGAGAAGAACAAAGAGGATTACCAATTCAGACTTCCATTTCACTACAATGAATCCACTGCTCCTGTTTTCATTGTATTGTAAACTATGCAGAGGAAATGAGGGTTTGTTCCCTCTTGCTTTTAAATTAAATCACTAGATGTTGGGTCTTATAATAATCAAATATAAATATCACTTACTCCAGAAATTCATCCTATATGCATCTATCTCTTTTGTTCTGCTTGTTCTGAGTTTATTTCTCCAAATTTTAGATCTTCAAACTAATGGCTTCAAAAATCACTTCAAATAAATTTGCCCCCAGGCACTTTTCTATATATGAACGAGTGCCCCTTCCTATTACAAGAGTCCATAGGAATGTTACATTTTCCTAAGAATTAATAATAATAACATGAATATGAATTGCTGCTCTAAGAACGTAGCCTGGGTGGGACTCAGGGGACCTGCATCCTAGGCCTGGCTCTGCCAGTGGCATCGCCAGAACATGGGGTAAGGAGATCAGATGACCCAAGTTTCCAGACAATTTTAGAATGCTATGATTTGCAAAATTTGGAAATTGATTTATAAGTATATAGACACATCTGTATACATAGGCACCGAAATAATAAACCCAAGGGTAGAAAATTAAGTGAAATAAAATTCACAACTTGGGGGAAAGAAAAAAGGAAAACATTTGTCTCTGATTTAAGGGATTAACATCAATATTTAGTACCTGTCTCACTGTGTCCTTCAGTTCTTCCACATTTCTCTGGATATGCTGGTTGTCACTCCCATTGTGCTGCAAAACGAAAGCCAGAGTATGTTAACATTGTTGTACTAAAACTCTGTGAACTTCAGTCCCTAACAATTTACCCGCAATAAAAGCTCTATGCAATTTTGCCCACAATGACCTAGATTTCACCTGTGACCTAAATTTTCTGAGCTCTTGAATTCCTTCAGCCATCAAAATCCAGTCCATTTCCTTTACATGGGACCTCGCTGCACCTTTGGGAAATCCTTCTGAGGTTTAAGTTTGCGTAAAGGGTGGAGTGGTTTATGCAAATCCTCTCAAAAATAGAACTCTACACCTCACCAAAAATGCATGCTCAGAAGAAGAAACATTAAGTATCTGTGCAAACAGTAGTTTCTTCTTAGTGAATACTAAGTCCCCTTCATCCTGCCCACTGCACTCAAAACTTTTCTCATAGTTTTAGATGTTAAAAGACATCAAGCTCTCACACCACTGGATTTGTCACTTCCTATGACCTCTAACGTGCGCCGTCTTTGCCCACACACCATGGAACATTAAATAAATCCTTTCATTTCTCATTTATCTCATTCCCATCCCCTCCCCTGTTAACTCCCACTCAGTGGATCCACTTTCACCTCGAGGTGTTTTCCCTAGAGTTGCTTTTTCCCAGGAACAAACAAATGAGCTTTCTAGTCACTCATCCTTTAGGCCCCATTTATCACCATAAACTCAAAACGTGACTCAATGAAAGCAAAATCACTCTGAGTCCAAACAACTCCTGAAATGGGTGCCATAGCACCTCTTCCTGCCAACCTGAGAGGAGGGCAGTGAAGACTGGGGCGAAAAGAGCTCTAAGTGGAAGTAAGTCAGTGGCTTGGCGGGGCGAGGAACTTACGCATTGATTTAGCTTGTTGCTGACCCTGACCAGGAAAGCCTCCACTTGCTGCATGTAGGGCTGGAATCTGTCCGAATAGGGGCTCAGCACTTCTTCAAGGGTGAAGTTCAGCACCTGCTTCATCACATAGCAGCGCTCTGTCTTCTGCAGGTGAAAGAGAAACAGCAGGTGTCATGTGAAGGAACCAGCAGAAGACTAAACCATCACCGCCACCACTTCAAGTGACCTCAGAGGACTTACACTGACTCCCTGGAACAGGTTGTTCCCAAAGAGCCGAAGATCTGTGTTGTTATCCGCCAAGCTAGCCTGCAAGAAAACAACAAACTAAGTGCCTGCACATCAAGCAGATATAAGAAAAGCCTGTATAGGTAGAGGTAGACTCCATCCCCTCTCCTCAGTGCACCCGGTGAAGACTAAAAAGGGAATTCAGATGTGGGCATGAGTTTAAAAGAATGCTCAGGTGAGTAAAGGGAAAAACGAACAGTCAGATGGGCTATGAAATGCCTCCTTTGGGGTTAAAACTCAATGTATGTATCTTAAAGGCCAACATGGGGCCATATGGCTGGTTCTTACAAATTTTAGACATGCTTTGCAGAGACTACTAAGACCTATTCAGCTTCAGTAGGTAAGATGCTAAATGGAAAGGAAGGCCGAGATGAGTACCGCCTTGGCCAGCTTCCAGGTGTGGTTGGCGATGTAGGACCCCTCGTAGTCAACCTTGTGGAGCCTGCAGTGAGAATTGATGGGCAAAGCTGCCCCTCCCTGCACTGAGAGGGTGACGAGGAGGAGGAAGCTGGCAGCCAGAGTGCCCACAAGGGAAGAGCTGGCAGACTTCTGCAGGGCAGCCATCGCAGACAACTCAGCGGGATGTGATCGGTGATGAGAGAAGAGAACCTATTATCAGGAGGATAAGAGCAGATAAAACATGAAGAAAAATAAGTATCAACTCTAAGTATCAAAACTAAGTATGAAATCATTCAATCCTACCAAGTTTGCCGAAACACTCACCTGTTGGGGTGATTCTACTTGTGATGGATGAGAAGGTAGCAGCTGCTGCTTTTATAGTCCAGGATATTGATGGGTTTTTTTTTTGTGTGTGTGTGTGTGTACATGTGTGGATGTATGTGTGTGTAAAATAATGACATCAGCAATTATCTAATTTCCAGTGCTCTTTTCTGAGAAGAGCCACCACGGGAGCCGCAAGAGGCCACCTCCTGTTTTTCCCACCTTAAGAAACAAGTGTTTCCCTAAAACGTCACTATTAGGGTGACCAGAGGGTGCTTTTACAGATCACTTCCAGAAATTTTCTAAACCCACATATTTTTCAAAGAAAGGAATTGCTGTGCCTTCATAGATTCCAGATGCAGTGTAATACTTTTTGGTCTCCTATAACAACTGTGTAAGCATTTTTGTCAAGTACTCATATTCCTATCAGTTTCACAGATTCTTATCTCAGCAGAGGTGATCGGAAACAGGGGACTTGTGTCCTATAGCCTCTGCTTTAAAGTAAATCGTAGTGACACTTGGATATACTTCCATTTTAAAAATAATTTTATTTCATTTTTTAAAAATAAGCTGAGTCTTGAAGAAGACACATTTTGAAAACAGCAGTGTTGACTGTTTTCCTCCCATTGTGGGACTTTTTAAAAGCAATCAGCAAATATGGAGATGGAAATATAGCAAAAGATATAATCAATATCAGTTTAAGTTTGGAATTTTTTTGTTCAGTGAATGAAATTATTAATGATTAGTCTTCTGTGCTAGTATCCTGATTTAATCTTTTTATTTTTGTGCAGTAAATGATTCTTATTTAATTTTTTTTTTGCAGTAACATTGATTTACAGCCTTCAGATCACTATTTTTCTTAACCTATGAGTATTTGATATACAGCAAGTATAGTAGTTCATTTTGAAATGTTACCTGTTCTAATTCAAAAAATACAAGTTATCTCAAAATAATATTTCCAAAAAATCTTACAACAACTTTTATTACACATTGGCATCTCAAAGAAGGAATCTGGAAACTTCACAGCATTACATTTTAAAATTCAACCTAAAAGCTAGACTGAAATGCCTTTCAAGGGATGGAGCAACTTCTGTATGATCGACACGTAGGGGAAAAAATGTGAATGTGTGCAAATTAGTTTGATCCAATTTTTCTCCTCACTGCCTGTTATTATCAAGAGTGTTGAAGAACTGGAAGAATGAAAGTAAATGTAGAATGTTGAGCATTTTAGGAGATGGCACAGACATAGATGAGAAGCCACAGTAAAGGATTAGAACAGTACCTGGACACTGAGCATTTGGGAAATTAGCCTTATGAGAAAAATGTGAAAGGAAAAGTTAGGAAGACTAAATAGAAAGTAGATCGACCTCAGGCATTTGTTGGAGTTGCTTACTTAAGAGTCTAGGAAAAGACAGGGAAACTCTCTGTATCCCATTGCCTAGTCTATAAGAGATGGTCATTATTTTGTCCAGAACTCTGTATAATTATATTAGTACTACAGTTAAGCTACCTTCTAGATTAAAAAAACTTTTGCTGGCTTCCCTGGAAACCTGAAAAGTATAAATAATTTTCTTCCCATCAGAAAGTAACTTTTGACTTCACTGAATGATATGCTTTTGAGGAAAGAGTCAGTGTCTCTTTAATCTCTGTATCTCCAGCACTTAGAACAGTGTTACACGCTAGGAAGGGCTCAATCAGAGCAGGCTGAGTGAGTCTATGAGTGGACCTATAAAGTTAAATAACTTACTAAGTACCTTTGAAAACACCCGAGGAGCTAATTTGGGATCAGTCTTTATAGCATTCCTATAGTTTGTAGCTGACCCAATATTACTTGCCTGTTTCATTATTATTCTTGAATAGAGTAAATAGCTATGAAACAAAAGTAGAATGCCAGTAATTTTCAAAATCAGTCGTTAGTAGCAGCAATACATCTATATTCATATGTCCTCTTGATAGACAACTATTAATAAGATAGTATTCATAGAGCCAAGATCTTAGGTGTTAGTAAACTTGACCAAAACTGACTAACGAAACAATCTGCCCTGAGACTGTATGAGGATTTCTGAACAGTCATATCAGGAGTCTCAAAAAATTTGTTATTAGGAGAGACTGTGAACAGAGCATAAAACTGCTCCTGTGAAATAGTAACTAGACATATGCTAAATAATCTCAGTACATAATGGTCCCACTCTTTAGTTTCCTTGTGAATTTTCAAGTCTCTTACAAAGTTGTGTCAGATAAAGGGCAACCAAGCCAGCATCAGGCTGCCAGACCCAACTGCACCCGAAGTTGATCTATGCAGTACTTTTCCTGATCAAATGCCAAGAAGGACTACCCCAAACCCCCACCCAGCACAGCACCTGTCCTGCAGCAGGTGAGGAATACATACTCACTGGCTGCATAATAAAATTTTTCCCAATTCGTTGGCTAATGCTCAAAAATCCACAGTCTATATTCTTTTAAAGTACATACCTCCCTGGAGTATGTTCCATGTGCACTTGAGAAAAATGTGTATTCAATTTTTCGGGGGTGAAGTGATCGATAGATATCTGTTAATCCCATGTGGTCTAGGTCCTTATTTAGAGCTTTAATGTCCTTGGTTACTTTCTGTCTTCTTGATCTGTCTAATAGAGAAAGTGGGGTGTTGAGATCTCCTACTATGTATGTATTTTC
>PVIJ01018056.1:0-27398 GCA_004024925.1 Scalopus aquaticus | reverse complement strand
CTGCGCCACCAGGGCGGCCCTACACCATGGATCACATTTTTAATGAAATAGAAGTGTGTTTTGGTTGAGATCCATGGTGTCTTTGAAAGGTATCAACAGAAGGAATAAGTATAGTAAAGAACTGGTTTGCATGTAAGTTTGAAAAGGGAAAAAAAATGAATCCGGACATTCATAGATTTGTAGAACTGGAAAAGGCTGCTGCTTCTCCATTGTAAAGTGTAAACAAGTTTGAGAATGTGCTTAAGAAGGAAACATGCTATGAAGCCTTTCAACTGAACAAATCTCCCTGTGATAGAGATAAGATTAAAGGTGTTGTGCCCAGTAAATCCTTTAAATATGATACAATAATTCAAGGCAAAGAATAGACTAAGAATATAGCCTTCACTAAAATGGCAATAACTTCAAATTGCCTCTATCAAATCAAAGAGCATAAGCCATGGGGGATAGAGAGCAAAGAAATACAGCAGATGTGAGAGTTCTTGTATGGTTGCCAGAAAACCCATGAAGCTGGACTAAATGGGTAACTAGGAGATACCTAAAAAACATTAACACCCTAAATCATTTTTGAGCAGGCAACAGAATAAGAAAGTTAGTTTGTCTTCAAGGGACTATATTCTCCAGTGTCAACTTCACATTGGCCAAGGAAAATAGAAAAGGAAAAAATCTACTTTACAGAGTGGAATCAGCAGCCTCAGAGGGAAACAAGGAAACTGTGCACAGAGAACAATAGCAGGGTCTAAACAGTACATAAGAATAATCTGTCCCCCAGAATAGGAATCCTTGGTACATATAGGATTTCAGAATGCTATGGACCTGTTACTGCCATGACACCCTGCTGAATAAGAAATTTTGGTGTATGGAGTAAGGAGTTTGAATACTGTTTCTTTTAGTTTAAATATTTCATTCATAAGTTCTCATATCAAGAATAGCCTTGCCTAATAAAAATACACTGTGCATTATGCCTTCTGGTTTTTTAATTCAAGCTCAATATTGAATGAAATTGGGGGATGGTCTTCCTTGGGGAATATTTGAGCAATCTGTTTGGCATAAATCAAATATTTGCTGATCAGGGATAGACATTGTTTGTGTTGAATAGCAGTTTTTCTTCCACTTCCACACCATAAAGACATCACCGCCTACAGTGTCTGCACCTCAGTGGACCATTTGACTGTTAGTGCACTAAAATCCGTGTGTTTTTAGTAGGAATACAGTCGCGCTCATTTGTTTATGTCTGTCATCCATGGCTACTTTTCTTTCTGCAATGACAGTGTTTACTATTTATGATCTATCCTTGTGGCCCTCGAGTCTAAAACATTTACTATGTGGCCTTTTACAGTAAAAGTTTTTCAATTCCTTCTTTAGAGGATACTGAGATTTCTTCTCGCCAGCAATGAAATTGTGATCCAGTCAAGGTTGGCTTTATTCTTTGTTCTATTTCAGTTTTATCCCTATCCCATAATGTTGCCCTTGGGACATAGTCCTTAACTCCTAAGAAGTGGTTTTTATGGAGGTTTAATTGAATACAGGATTTGCACGTGAGGTTTCTTTTTCTAATTAAGTTGATCTAACATCTTCCTAATACGCATCGTCTGCCGGAATCTTGCCTTATCCGTATACCATCTCATTGTCTGCCAAGCTCTTGAAGAAAATCCCCATGTAGAATTCTTTGACTATTCTCTGTGTAGCTCCCTCCTTCTGATAAACTTTCTCACAAATTCCAGTCAGCTCAGGACTCCTGAAATGTGATTATCTACTTCTAGGACTCACCAAAGACCCTGTGTTCTGCTTTGGTCCCCACTTCTCTTTCCAGTGCCCAAAATATGACCCTCGAGGATAGATGGTAGGAATCTGGGAATGTGTGTTTCCTTTTTTGAAAGGTTCACAGTTATGTGTAGTCTGTTGTCTAATGCCTGAAAATAGTTGTCTCATATATTACGTCCAGTTTTACAACTATTTGAAGAGGAGAGTCCATCCAGTATCAGCAACTCTGTCATGACTGGAATAGAAAAATCCAGACAACGATGTTAATTGCAATGATTGCCAGTGGTCCAATATACCAATATAGGCTTTGACATAAAAAATAACCTAGGAAAGTTCATTCATAACACATGTATTCCTCCAAATTTGCAGGTTCTGTGCTCAGCCTTAACTACCAGGCAATATGTTCCTCAGCCCTGTAAGAACAGGACTCTTAGAAACACCGTTAAAGCTCAAATCCAGACAGAAGCACAGCTTCAAAGGAAAGAAGCCTTTGATACTCTTGTCCGATCATGTATGGGATAGACAATCACTATTTCAACTCTCTGACTACTTCTGGCTATGTAGATTCATTACTGACTTCAGTTTTCTCTGGTGCTTTCAGTTCGTTTGTTTTGCATTTTATCCCTCTCTTCTCACCGCCATTCCTTCTTTCCATATCTCTGTAACTTTTACCTCACTTCACACTCCCAGAAGCCCCAAATTACACCTGACCCTCCAGTTGCATCCCATTTCTGATCTCACCAAGTTTTAATACCTTTGCTAGCAGTGCTTTCCATTGAAGTCTGGCACAAGCAGAGTGCCTAGGAGGCTGTGGGCTTGGGCTTCAGGCAGATGCCATGGGAAGTTGCCAATGAGGTAGTAGTTAGGCTGTCTAGATGATAGCCAAACCCAGTGCGTGGCGATTCCGCTGTTTCTAGGGACCACTAAGATATAGGCACTAGCATCCCAGGTGCCAAGTACTGCCACTTCATTTTGACCTCACCCGAAATACTTCATTATCATGATTAGGTGCAGACATGCATCACTATTAAATTATACTAATGTTAATTCAGGAATAGCATGATAATAATAACATTGTTGGAAAATTATCTCAAACTATGGAAAGCATATTCATGTTGAGAAGAGATAATGCCTGTTTCAAAATAATTTGATTATTTATCTAAACTTCATAAATGTGAGGAGACTGCATTATACCAAGAATCTGGGGTGTGCTATGAAATGGTCTTTAATAAGGAAGGGGTTTATTTGAAAAGCCTTGATTTTAGGGCCATGCCACTGAGAACACAGGTGAACTCCAGGGACCTTGAAAGTTAAGCCGTGTTTGAATTATTTAAAGGTTAAATCAACTAATTTCATGTATAATGTTCAGAAGTATCTCACCTAAAATTAAATAATAGTAATAGTTAATTAACTGAATAAAAGTTACTAAATAAATGTTTGTTCGTCCTCTCATAACAGGAAATTTTGAGAGAGGAAATTTAGGAATGGTGCAGAATTGCAATTATATCAGAAAAGGGAAAACTCTTAATTTCTGCTTTTTTAATTCTCATCATGTAGATTTCTTAACTCTTGGTTACAAAACAACATTTTAGACTCCAGTGTATATATTTATCTAAGGCAAGACATCAACCACAAATGCCTTCTAGAAACACCAGCAAACATCTTACAATTTCTTGGGCAGAGATATTTTACATGATTACCTCTCAGACCTTTCTAATATATATCCACAAATAATGAAGGAGTTGAAATTGGATTTTTGTTCATGGTTGCCACCTATGTTTCAAGAAACAGCCCTATTCCCAAAAGATGCGACATTTCACTTGTGGCTTTGTGAAATTCTGGCATATCCCAGGTCATACACCAATATGAAAATAAGGAAATACACATAAAATGTATTTATCTGAATCTTTTAGTTCATACAACCTGTCTAACAATTACTGCTGACACATTTTCTAGGTACCAGTGTTGGTGTGTTTAACTTCTTGTTCCCATCATTTGAGTCCTCAAATTTAACACAGATACACACACACACACACACACACACACACTTTTAAAGAAAAAGTCAGTTAGGTAAATAAAGACAATCTCCAATCTTATCAATCTTACATAGTTAGTACTATATGCTGATTGTTGACAATATAGTTATGTTTTGTCTTTTATTTATTTATTATTTGGGGTATTTTACATGATAACATAGCTTACATATTGACAACACTATAAAGGTATATTCACATTAAAGTGAAAGACTATCCTTTGTTCTATACATGTATACATTTTGTTGTAAAACATTTCACTTTCCAAGCTAATACCATTAATTTACATTTTTAAAACAGAAATCAAATTTCATTATTATCAGTAGTAAATAATTTACTCAATCTATATCGTAATTATTAAACATGATCTTTAGAACCTATGGCCTATTTGATACTACAAGTGGATCTTCTCAAAAACTACTATTCTTTTGGGAATAAACTCTACCTTCATTTTATTATTATTTCTAATGCAGGAAAAGGGATTGAGGGGATTAAATATAGGTGTAGTACAATCTGTTTATGTCCCCATAAACTAGACTGAGCAGTAAAGTCTTAGACAATTGTCTTTAATATTATAAATTTGGTGTCTATATTCTTAGGGTTTGGTACTTTCTCTAATAACAAAGATTTGAGTGGGGTAATGAGTTCGCATGTTTACATGTGTATATGGCAAACTTATAAATGGATAGTGGAAAACATGTAACATGAAAAAAGATTGTGTTTTAAAAATGTAATTAAATTCCTCTCAAGATATCCCTTCAAATGTGTTACTCTATTGTTTTGTTGAGGCTCTTGGGTACAATGACTTCCATGTTGCAGATATTTCTTGATATTAGATAATAAAATTCCTATGGAGGAAGATACACCTTTGCCTTTGCCAACACGTTCTTGGCAGCTAGAGTTTTTTGTGATAAATGTTTCAATTAAAACTATTGAGTTGTGCATTAAATAACCTTCTTCTATCTTGCTTCATATTTACCTGAAACTATTAAAAGAATATAAAAGTATCAGGGAGAATTTTCAAATCAGGATAGTATATCTGTTTTACATACCTCATAGGTTAACAATATTACTAATAGTAAAGTAATATCTTGTTTTAAAATGTATTTTTAATAGAATTACATTTTTCTTTTCTATGTTATATTAGTGGTTAACTCTGGTTTTGGGAGGCAGAAAAACAAATGATGAGGGCTATGATTATTATTTAAAGTATTATGTATGATTTAAGTTTAATATATGGACATATTTTAATTTTGCAGGTAGATGGGTGTGTGTCTGTGTGTGTATGATAATGTACACTCTTGTAATTGTTGCCCAATTTTTTCTTTTTTAAGTTGGTTTTACTAGCTTCATCTTCCTAATATCGCCCATGTATTATTGGAATGGAATCTTTATTTTTTAATGAGTGGAAATCTTTTTTAGGATGGAATCTTTATTTTTTAATGTTACTCATGTAATATTATACAAGTTTGTATATGAACATGCAGGTGTTCATAAACCCATTCTAGATCCATATGTAATGAGACATTTTAGCTATTAGTGTTTTTTTTTTTTAATATAAAAAGGAGTTCTATTGTACTCACTATTTGGCTGGACTGTCATTGAAGAAACTTTCCCGGAAATCTCCAAGTCAATCTCACGTTTCCATTCTTTTAAACGATATGTGATATTTCATATCTGAATATACTATAATACATCCTTTCTAGAATTGATGTGATTTTTTTTTTAAGCACCGTGAGTAATGCTGTGATATACATTCTTGTGAATTCTCTGAGAATATATCTTATATATTATTTGGCTTCTGCTAAATAAATAAATAAATAAATAAATAAACCCTCATGATTATTTTTTTTATTACACTTTTTGAAGCAATTTTGGTTTATAACACTGTATATGATTTAGGGATGTAAGTTCATATATCTGCAGATGTGTTACCACGCCATGTACAGCTGTGTGTGCTTTTTAATTCAATAGATATTGCCATACTTTCCCAAAGTGCAGCAAAATTCATATTTCTAATGAACAATGACATTATATATTTCTATCAGCAATATATAAGTACATATTTTATAATAATAAAGGGACATTTTATCATGTTTCTATTGTGCATCACTGAAAATCAAAATGTATATTACTACATTAAGTTCACCACAAAAAATTCACTTATATTTTAACTATAAGGTATTCCCCATATTTACCAACCTCCCCTGCCTTTCTGAAAACTGCCACTTAGTGTTATAGTGCAAAAGCATAAGGTTGTTCTTCTAGTCCATTTTTCTCTTTAAATTTTGATGTTTTATTATCTTAATTTGTATTTGCTGATAAAATGGTAAACTGGGTTATACATTTTTTTGACCATTTTAACCTGTTCATAATAAATTCCTTGATCAAGTCCCATTGATTTAAGATATTTGAATCTATTTCCTAATTTGAAAAAAAAAATGATAGAAATTTAGATATTTCTCTCCTATAACTATTTAGGAAATGAAATCAGCTAACTTGTGTATAAAATGTGGTAAGCTTTTTTTTTTTAAGATTTATTTATTTATCAAAAAAAACCAAAATGTATATTTATAAAAAAAAGATTTATTTATTTATGCATACAAGCTGGGGTACAGGCCAGAGGCGTGGGGTGGCGAGAGGGTTCACCAGAGACAGAGTGGGGAGCAGAACAGGCAGATAGACGGAAATACACTGCTGAGGGGAGCAGTAGGCAAGGCAGGAGAGGTCTGCTGCACCATGTGTGAATCTCCCTGGCTGGGCGTCGAACTCGTATCACCGCTGCCAACAGCTCCACAGCGCAGCGCTTAACCGCTGCGCCACCGGGGGGGGGGGGGGGGGGCTATCCCAAGAGTTTTCATTAGTTAAAACTTCCTCAGTGATTTCCAGAAGGCCAAATTTCTCTTTTTATCATTTCTTTCCTTCCTTCTCCTTCATCTCTTTGTCTTTCTGAATCTTCACTCTCCCTTCACTCTACAACAGTTACTATAACCTCTTATTATGCTAGACCCAATATTAGCACATCCATTTTGTAGGGCATTTCATTGTTCATAAAACTGATATCCAAAGCTGATTGCAAATGAGTGTTAATACACTTATACATTTTCTGTACTCAACAAAAAACACCACCTGCTCTAAGAAGCCTTGTTCATGGCAGCTGCAGAGTTTTTTTTGAGACCGAAAGTTATACAAAAGTTGTGTTCATGGCTATGGGTTGGTAATTTTTTCAGTGTTTTTAGTTAACAGATCACATCAACAACAGAATAGATATATTATGTTGTACCCAGAAATGGAATATCATATCTAAGAGAGAATTCATATTATTCTCCTTATTTGTATAGCAGATTATTAAGCACTCAATTATGTATAATCATTGTGTGAATGTCCTGAAATATTTCTGTTAGTTCCACTATTAAAGTATATTTGAATGATCTCCTCTATGTCAATTGTAATTAGTGCTCTTATGAATCTTCCATCACATCATTTTCAGAAACATGTATGTTTTGATTATGTGCTTAGTGTAATATACTGAAAGTAAAAAAAACTTGTTTGGTTAATAGGTTTATATGTTCAGATTTAATAAATTTTACTGGTGACAGATTAAAGATAGAGGAAAGCCACAAATTCTTTTCCATGACTGCCATTCAGAGGTATAGTCTACTATGTCTGATTCCCTTGCATTTCGGCAGGTTCTGAGTCTTTCTTGAATATGGTAGAATAATATTGCACTTGGTCTGGGTTAAGGCCTTAAAATTTGGTTACTTGTTCATGTAGTTATATGTTTCCTTATAGTTTCATTCCTTTGGGAACCAGCCACAAGTCCAAGAAATGGAAAAATCCTATATAGGCAGTTTTTTCAACAGCTCGATTTGAGCTCCTGTCATTGCATACTGGTGTTCCAGTACAAATGTCAGAAATGTGGATAACAACATTATGCTATGTGAAAGATACGCACAAAAGGTCACCAGATATACAATTCCACACATTAGAAATATAGAGATCAGCAAATCCACAGAGGCTGTAAACAGATTAGTGCTTGCCAAGGACTGGGAAGTGATTGTTGAATTAATACAGAATTTCCTTTTGTGGTGATGTATAAATAGTATAAAAGTAGGTAAAGATGATGGATTTCAATATTGCGAGCATGCTAAATGTTACCGAATTATACCTTTAAGTAATTAATATATTTTATGTGACTGTTCCCTCAATTAAAAAAGCATAAAATAACAAACAGGAATATTAATATATCTTAAGAAAGATTCTTTGAGTTCCTTCTTTATCCTATTCAACATTGAGTTCCTTACTTACTCTGTGCAAAAATGCCAGTGCAATGCCGGGATCTGAACAATAATTTTAAGACCTTGAAAATGAAATGCAAACATTGAAGTAGTAGAGCAAAGGAGAATGCTCTTGCTTATATGAGACATTCATACACTTACATGTGTGAGAGAGAGAAAAAAGAAAACAGCTTTAAACTCTTGAAGTTCTTAAAGAAGTCTTATTTCTTAAAATCAAAGATAATATTAATGAATTTATCAATAGCAACATTGAAAATTTCTGTATTAAATATAATTTTTTTTTAATTTTTTGGGAAAAATTTTTACATAACCCAAGTTTATTCATATTAAATGTGAATAAGCACTTGGAATTTTGAATGTAGATTTTTAAGGAAGAGTGTTATATGTATTGGAAATGTTTCTCATTTTAAGTAACTGAGATAGATGTTCATTAAAGAGCTATTTTTGTGGTTTTGCTGCATGGATGATGTTTGAGACAGCTTCCTCCAGGTGATGAAACCAGTCTATGATTGCAGGGATGGTCAGAAATAGATTTGTTTTGAAAGGTTAAATAAAATTTAAAGTTGTAAGGCATGTCATGTAATTCCCTAAAACATTCTCCCTCAATGACATTAATATTCTAGGTGTATAAGATTTGATGATTTTTAAAATTTGTTTATGTTTTCACATCTCCTTTTGAGCTCTGCCTTGTCAAACTTTATGTATTTTAAAATCATTCTATTCCCACTAAGGGTCACCAGATTTAGCAAATGAAAAATACAAGACATCCACTTAAATATAATTTCCCAATAAACAATAAGCATTCTTTGTATAAGCATATCCCAAAAATCATGTATTATAAAACCATATTTGTGTTTATCTAAAATTAAAAATTATGTGTCAGTTTATTTCTCTGACAATGCTAACTACCTAGTGAACGCCCTAAAATATAAGAAGCACTCACCATCTTTGTTTAGTAAATGAATGGATTAATGACTGTGTCATTCCAGGCCAGTCAAACTCACTGACTTTCAATCTCACTGACATTGAAATGGTAATTTGTAAGTTGCTTTCTATGCCTGTAGTTCTTTCAGTGAATATATCTTTCCAACAATAGAGATATATTGTCTTTTTCAGACCTGGGTCAAACCTATTCTTTTTCAAATAAGCTTGAATTTGTCTAAATATATTAACATACTGTACCTTATTTAATCATGGATTATGGCAAGCCTCTATTTTACTATAAAATGATGATATTTCTAAATGCCCCATATTTTAGAAATGCACCTCAGTGTTATTAAAACTATCAACTTTTTAATGGAGTCGATAAAGTGGGAGGGATTCTGTAGAGTAGATTGCCTTGGGATGTTTTAATATGTAGACAGATTTCAGCTCATATAATATGAGGAAGACTAGGTTGGAATTCCAGTATCAGTTATGATTACCCCTACAAGCCCACAAAATGCAACACCCCTGGTAAGATACAATCCAATTGATTTACAGCCAAATTAGAACAAAGGACTGAAAGAACTCAGCCAACCACCAAACTATGTGAGAAAAAGATAAGCACTTTCAAGTTGATTATATGCTTGTCATGTCAATTAACCCAGTATCCTATTAATAAGCTACTCATGTGGATTCAATTGCATCACGAGTGGCACAATCACCATTTTTCCTGCCAAAAATATCGTTATAAGAGATTGTTTGAACTCAAATTTTCATTACCCTGAGGGAAGTTTCCTTTTGAAACTTTCCTCTGAAAATATGCTCGACATGATGCAGATTGTTTGTGTAAATTCTCAGAACCAAACTGTTTGTGTAAATTCTCAGAGAAAAGTATTTTTCCCCCCTTTCATCTCATTGAAGAAGCATCTGAGAAATTATTATTTGTGGGATACTTTTAATGTCGTGGTTTAGGAAATTGCTGATGGACATGGGATATTTGTATTAATTGTGGTCAAAATTAAAATCTAAGAGGAAAATGTGGCTGTTGTTTAATAAGACTTTAACTTTGGGCAGCTTTGGCTAAGTGTACACAAACTTACATACAGTATCCTGAACACATATTTCCTCTTGGTGTATTCAGGTTTAGGTTGTTTTAGAGAACCCTGTTAACGCTGAAAGATTTGAGAGCCCCAAGCTAAATCTCTTGAAAAGCTTACAGTTGATTCAAGAATTATAATAGTTTGATCTAAGTCACAGGATCTGAACCATCAACTCTTTAACTTTTATAAACTCTGACTCTTCAGCTATGTTTTAATATTTGATCGGCTTGTTTTAATATTTGATCGGCTTATAGAATGTGTCTTTGAAAATAGTTGTTTTTTATCCTTTGGCTAAAAAGGAAAGAAAAAAATACTCACAATGACCCTGATATGTTTTGGTTCCAAACTATTTAGTGTCAACTCCGTAGAGTCTTTCTGTATATATTTTTTTCTTTTTAAACATCAGCTGATTGTAGTGTCAAAAGATAATCAAATGCTGCCTGTCTCCCAACCACAAAGCGTGGTATGGTTGATCAAAGTATTAGAAATATATACAGAACTCTATACAACTCTTGGAAAAATATGAACCTGAGAAATTAATTACATGCCTCCTTTATTATTCAGTGCAACCTGGATTTATCCGAACAAAACATTTAGTAGAGCATAAAAGGTCATAGCAGTGAATTATCAGAAATTGTTCCCTAATGTTGGCAAGCATCAGGTCTCAAGGGACAACAGTCCCGAGATGATTTCTCTCATGAACCTCCCTTCCCTGTGCCCTCCCTTCAGAAATGAGGACACTGTCAGGCTGATTGAAAGGCAGATCACATCAGCAATGTTGCGAACCCCACTGCTTGACAAGAGGATGAGTCAACTTAAAAAGAAAGTTTATATAGATGCCAAACTTTGGCCATTCCAGATGTACTTAGTGGGTGCTAATTTTATACTCAGTACATTTACAGCTATTCTTAGCTTCTATTATTTCTGAAGTTCTGTTGTCTTCTGACTCTTGCCCAGGCAGGCACATTATACAAAAAATCTGTCGCAAAGTACATGAAATGGCTTAGTCAGCTTGTATGTGCAGTCAAAGCAGATGAGTTTCTAGGGTTTTTTTTCTTCCTGCTTTCCTTCTTCTAAACACGAATATACAATATGTTTGTCTTGTTGTCTCCTTGGGGTGTCAGTGCTTGCAGTAGGGTTACAATGGGAGTGCACATTAGGCTTTAAGAGAGCAAAGTCTTCAATCTAGTGGAAAGTGTGTATATGGAGGAGACAAAATGTAACCCCAGATTGTAATAATTAAAATATAAATTAAAAAAGTAAAAATATTATACCAAAATTAACTCTAGTGTTGAACTCCTATTCTGTGGAAATATGGCATTAACTGATCTAGAAGAAAATGTCAGTCTCTACCTGAGAGAAATTCATTTTGACCAGACCTAGGGGATGATACAATAAACTGACTTCCTCCCTCTCTCCTTCCCTCCAAACCTCCCCCTTCCTCCCTCTTATTTCTATGCAATCCCTTGTCTCTTGATGTCTTATAAATACAAAACTGAATATGCCAGAAAAAATTTCTGATGCACTTAGCTCTCCATATGGTAAAGTCAAGTGTTACTGATTTCATCCCTGGAAACTCCCTGTCTGCTAGGATTACATAAGAAATTGAAGATGCCCTCACTACAACAGCAAGGATATTTTAATTAAAAAAATTTGAACACTCACAACTTTAATGTATTCTTTTTGGGATTTTTTTTTAATGGGATTTCTCTATTGCCTACAAGATTATAGAAGGAGTAGGAGGACTCTGAAGGAAGATGAGCTATTTTCTTTTACTTTTCTGTGATTTTTTTTTCCCTAGAGTTTTAGCCTCTGTGAACTTGAACTCCTTATTGTTAGGAGTTGAACTGTGTATTTTTCCTGTATTTTTTTCATGATTATTGGAAAAATGTTATTTTCTACTCAATACTTAAACTAGAACACCCTCTGTTTTAAGTATTTTAGAATGTAATCATATGGGAAGTGTGGTTAATATGATTTTAATCAACTGTTAATTGGCTGAACTAAATTCTGCCAGTTCTAAAGTTAAATCTTAATCTCATATAGTTGTGTATGTTAGTTAAGGATCTTTCTGTTACAAGTCACTTAACCCATCTCAAATTAGTTTCAGCATAAATGGGGCCTAATAGGTTCATATAATTATGAAGAGCAGGGTACATCTTGGAAATACTTAAACCAAGACACTTACTGCTCTCTTGAGAATTTTTATTTTTCTTTTCTTTTTACCTTAGTTTATTTGTACATGGTAATTCATTTCTCCTCTATTCCAGACTAGAATATCTGCTGGTCAGCATTTAGGAAAAAGGACTCTGAAAGCTCTTTATAACACAAGAGGAAATGGAGTTATCACTTTCTACTTAATTTTTTTAAAAAGCTAGAGAGAGACAAAGAGAGATTATGATTAACTTTGGTTGAGTCATGTGCAACTGTTTGTATGGTAGCCACTGGAATAAATACTAAAGTACTATTATCAGGACAGTGAAGGTCAGAGAATGTCCCAAACTACTATGTAATAATATTGTAATAAGATTTAAGAAAAAATAAACTCAGTATCATTGGTAATCACATGAAAGCACAGGGAAGGTATTAATTATTCAGCTCAGGAACATATTTTTGAGCAAGGATTTTTGTCAGGCAAACAGGAAAGGGTTAACACTCTAGATTGCGGAAACTGAAAAGTCCAGAGGTGAAAAACCATGTTATGTATACAATTTAGGCATGTATAATTACTTTATACAATTTCAAAAGTTTTATATTTTTTATGATGACAATTTTAGTAGGAATAAATATGTACTAGAAACAATGGGCTTTAATGGGCCATTCTATGTGATAATAGTGCTTAGCTTAGCATTTCAAGGTAGCATAAAGAGGGCCTCCCTGATGGCCCAGCAGTTAAGCACTGTGCTGTGGAGCTGTCAGCAGCAGGGAGCTGTCAGCAGCAGGAAGCTAGTTCAACACCCAGCCAGGGAGATTTCCACATGGCATGGAAGACCTCTCCTGCCTCTCCCGCTGCTCCCCTCAGCAGTGTATTTCTGTCCATCTACCTGTTCTGCTCCCCATTCTGTCTCTGGTGAACCCTCTCGCTACCCCACACCTCTGGCCTGTACCCCAGCTTGTATGCATAAAGTAAATAAATCTTAAAAAAAAAAGATAGCACAAAGATATCCAAATTCTAGCATGTTCTTTGCCTATTTTTATAACTATAATATGTGAATACTTATGAAACATGATATTTTTATCAAAGAGAATGCATGGAGAATGATGTTAAAATATCTTACTTTTTCAAAGTAATTCATTATACCCAAATATTAAATGTTACTAAATATTATATATGAGACATTTTAATGAAAATGGAAGAAATATATAAAACTCAAAAGATGTAATCTCTCTGGTCAAAGGAAAATATACCCTAAGTGTGATAATTTATACAGAGATTATAAGTTACTGGAATTGAAACCTAATAAACTTAGAGGTTGTTTGCATTTATGCATGATGTGAAATTCATTTTACAGTAGTACACATTACAAAAGTAATTGAGAATACTTTTTCTGTCAGTAAAGAAAATCAAAACAAGTTATATTCTCAGAAGAAATTTCTACTAAATCTTTAAACATTAAATATAAAATAACACTAACTCTCAGTTCCAGTACAAAGACAAAAATGATGATTCTGTCTATTCCAGCTATCATATTTTTCTTTTAAAATCATGATAAGCTGTTTTCAAACTTTTAATAAAGTCCTTAAAATAAATTACCAGTAGCATAAGAGAGAGCTTAGTAAATACACATGCTCTCTTATACTTTCCTGAATAGTATATAATACACCATCCCCAGAATTCCAAATGAGGATGCTATATCAGGATGAAATTCTGTTAAATGTTTCCATCATGTGTTCTTTGATGTTATTTACCATGGATGTTTATACTCTACATGAGTTATAATCTACTCATGGTAGATTACCATAAGTGTATGAATAAATAAATATTATATTGACAAATTGTTTTTCAAAAGAGTATGGGGGGGGGCATAGCTTGTGCTAGAACATCTGACTACAAAAGAGCTGTGATGAATGCATTTGCCTGGGTTTCCATCCACCAATTTTGCCATCTTTGAATGTCTGTTCCAGAAACCTAACCAAAATAGCTTATTTTTTTAAGGAAATGTAAAGAAATGGTCAGATCTGATTTTTAACTAAACTGCTGATGGCATTAGAAGGTAGGGAGTTTTGGGACAAAGTGAAAGAGCAATAAGATGAAGGCCATGGGCCTGGCCTGTGGCTGTTCACAAGTGTTTTATCACAGCTGCTAATTTGCAAGACTAGAGGAAGACTTTCTGTAAGAGGAAAGGATGAGCCTTCATCATTTGGGAAATGTTTGCAGAACATGCATATGCGGCAGGTGTTTGTTGGGTGATGGGGATACAAAAGCCAGTAAGATAGATTGGTGATAATTTCAAATAATTTAGGGTTTTTTAAAGATTTATTTATTTATTCATACAAGCTGGGGTACAGGCCAGAGGCGTGGGGCAGTGAGAGGGTTCACCAGAGACAGAGTGGGGAGCAGAACAGGCAGATGGACAGAAATGCACTGCTGAGGGGAGCAGCGGGCGAGGCAGGAGAGGTCTGCTGTGCCATGTAGGAATCATCCAGGCTGGGCATCGTATTTGAGTTGCTGCTGCTGACAGCTCCACAGCACAGAACTTAACTTCAGCGCCACCAGGGAGCCCCCTAATTTAGTTTTTTAAAAAGTTTTATTTATGCATACAAGAACCTGGGTGTAGACCAGAGGTACAGGGATTGAGAGGATTCACCAGAGACAGAGTGGAGAGCAGAACAGGCAGATCTATTGAAATACATTGCTGAGGGGAACAGCAGGGGAGTTAGGAGAGCTCTGTTTAGCCATATATGGGTTAGCTCCCTGGCTGGGGATTGAACTCATGCTGCAGTGGCTGTGGATAGCTTGATAGTGCTGAGACTTTAACTCCTGCACCACCACCAGGGATAACCAATATAACTTAGTTTTGGGGAAGATACCAGGACTCAGTTATTTATCTTGAATTAACAGTCCTTTTTTTTTTTTTTTTTTGAATGAAGCTCTTTATTTATTTTTCAATGTATTTACTTATTTTGTTAATTGAAGTAACTTCAGGGTCACCCCCATCAGCTATCACCACCATAATGAATACACCTCCAAATCATCCATAGTTCCCCATATAGTCCATTGTGCTTCCTTCCCTTTTAATTGTAGATTTTGTCTCCTCCACCACCTTCCCCCACCCCTTCTAGATTAGTTTTTAAGCTTGTCTTTATTGACCCTTAGTTTGGTTTCTTTGTATTTCACAAATAAGTGACACCATCCAGTATTGGATGAAAATACTCTACTTTGTGGTATGCCTACAGTTAATTTCAAGTCCTGAAAAGATTGAATTTGACTTTTTCACCAGTGCTCTTTGTGCTGTTATGGAGGATCTGATTTTCAGATGTCTTTACTCCAGCCACCATTCTGTTTGTGGAACCCTCACTTGATTCATATATATTTCATTGAGAAGACTAACTCCATGAACTTATTAGTGTCAAACGTGACTCTGTGTACATGAATTTCATCTTTTTTTAAAAAATCATAGGTAATGAAAACTCCTGAAAGGAGAAAGCATGCATTGTACAAAAAGGAAGAATGATGTATACTATATATATAATAATAAATAACTAAATATAAAAAAATTACAGATCATGAAAAAAATGTTCCACATGAGATAAAAAGGAGGGGATTCTCATAGATTAGATTCAACATGTAGGTTTTTCAAGAAAAGGATTTCATATACATGCTAAAAGATATCAGATTATAGGACTCATCATAAATGTATTAAGAGTTAAAGAATGTGATTAATTTCATAGCCTCATGTTTGTTGAGAAAGAAAGTCAAGTTTAGATTATCTCTCACAATGCTGGGCTTGTTCTGCTGAAGTGGTAGGTCACAGGCTCTTAAGTACATTCCTGTTTTCCTGCATTCCTCCCTTGGTGAGAAGGCAAAGTTCCTTCAACTGGGGTATCAGGTGAGGTATGTGCACTGCATTGAACACTCTGCTCGGGAGTTGATACACTAGTGATGGGAACCTTTGAAAGTGATAGATCTTGAGCACTCACCTGTGCTGTTGTAAGTACTGTGACACTGAAGCCTTTTTGTCAGCAATCTTGAATCATATGCTGATCTTTTCCTAAGCTACACTTACCTGCCTTTCAGCCTTGGTCCCATAGTTCATAGTTTATTGGAGCTACTATGATGAAGATCGTGGTTATAGAAGTTACCAGAGGTTACAGTGCACATTAAAAGATCAGTAGATGTTAGCTTTCAAAATCTTCATTGTTTTAAACAGAAACATCCCTAAAATAGATGCCGAAAACTGTTTAGGAATAAAAAAAAATATGTTAGGTTTTACTATGGACCTTTAAGAATTACTAAATAAAAATCCTACATTTCATAGTTTCTAGCTCTGAAATATCTGTAAATAAAATTGTTTATCTTTAGTTTATTTTTGTGTGAATGGGATATATTACTTGTGGTGACCTTTTAGTTTATTGTGAGAATAAATGAAGAAATAGAGATGAAGTGCCCAAATTTGAACTGTAACATCTTAATCAGTAAATAGTGTTAGCTGTTATTATCATCTGTTCTTTATTCTAACCTCTTGAATCCTCTGTCTTCTTCCAGTGCTTCCTATTCCTATCATGGGTTCTATTGCTATGCTAGAAGACTAATTCACATCCTAGAGATTGTGAGAGCCATTGGATTATTTAAAATTTTTTTGTAGAAAGAACTCATATCCAATTTGGAATTTGAGAGCTGAAGTAGCATATAAATATTCCTTTTAACAAGTGAAGCAAGCATTTACAATATTTTAGAATGTCTGCAGAGTAGTAAAACCTTAAATAATACCATATTTTTAATGGAACATTAAAATTTGATGGTGAAAAGTTTGAGGATTAACTCAAAAGCATAATAAAAGAACTGAGATGAGAAGAGGAAATAGGATAGAACTCTATGAAACAATATAAAGTAGAATGAAGAGAGAAGAATTAACAAATATTAGGAAAACACAATCAGAGTAGTCTTAATGTAGGATTGTGTCCAAACTCACCCCTATTTTAACAATGTATAATATCTAAATTTTACAAGTGGAGAAACTTCATGTATCAAAGCATTGGAACTCATACATCATAAGGCATCTCTCTCTCTCTCTTTCTCTCTCTCTCTCTCTCTCTCTCTCTCTCTCTCACACACACACACACACACACACACACACACGCACAGTCTATGATGCTTAAAGAGGAATATTTATTGATTGATTATTGATGCAGACAATGTGAATAATGTTCAGAGGGCACATGAACCTCATTCACAAATATAATGCTTTTTAAAACCTATATAAATAACACAGTATATATTCATTTCAGGTTAAGAGAGATTGTAAACCAACATAGATTAAAAAATGTATTCATATAAACTACTAAAGATAATATCTTGCATAGGAATTTACAATCCATTCAACAAGGAAAACTGCAATGACTTTTAAACCCTCAGATATGTTTTGATTTAATTTACCTACTTGCACTGAGGGATAATTACACAAAAGAGAGTACAATTCTAGTATGAATGATTCACTCTAGTTTCTATTTGTGTAATAAGTTTGTAATCATATCTAATTTAATTTAAACTTTATGACAATAAAAGTTAAATTTTAGGTACTAGGAAGAGCTGGAGAACATCGTTTTTAAATCTCACAATAATGCCTCCTACACTCAAGAGGGCCTTTCAGTTTTCTCTAAAGGAATTTTTGCTTTAAATGAAAGTTGTTTTAACTAATTTTGAACTTTTGCACTTGGTTCTTATTCTAACTGTTTAATCAATTTTGAGTCTGTCATTTGATTTGTGAAATATAATTATGGTAAAAATAAAATGACTTTTGTTAAAGCAACTCTTTCTAATTCTGACAACTAATTAATTATCAAATAGATGGCAAAAGATATATCTTATGGCAAATTATGTGAAGTCGTGTCGTGCAGATATTCAAAAGTGGCTCAATTAGTCTCTTTTCTCATTAACTTCTGATAAGGTGCAGTGAGGCTGTTAGATTATGTTCCCATCAAATCAGGCAGGCTGTCAATAAACTTCTCTAGTTGTGGGTGGTGGTGAAATTTTTTTGGTGAAGGAAGCAAAACACTTCTTTAGACTTCATGTATTGATAGCAGAAGACTTTTCCAAGTACCTCTTAGTAAGAGAAAAAATTCAAAACGTATTCACTTGTGTGTTTAATTTAGAACATATCAAATCTCAAATATTTAAATATGAATATTAAAGAGTAAACAATAGTAAAAGCAGTCAATAAACTATAGCAATATCAGCACTGGCTTAGTTTCCTTCAGAGATGCAGAAAATAAGTTTTTTTTTAAAAACGTCCAATAATACATTCTTATAAAATTAATAATGTATCTAGTATACTTCAGATATTGAGTTACCAGAGAAAATTTCATCAAAATACATTTCAACCGAAAAATATTTTACATTTATTACCCATAAGATAAGTTAATATCTATATCTAGATACTTGTCCTTTCTATACCTCTCTACCCCACACGTGTGCATGCACACACACACGTGCATGTGTATAGAGGTACATATGTACTCTTTTTAGGATATATTTTCTTTCTGCATGTAAAATACAGAAATATTTTTCAATATGATGTGTGTATGCATAGATAGGCATAATCCATATTATAACCAAAGTTTTCTAATGCATTTGGAATCGTCTTAAACATTTTTTAAATATTTATTTATTTATGCATACAAGAGCTGGGGTGTCAGCCAGAGGTGTGGGGGTGTGAGTGGATTCACCAGAGACAGAGTGCTTCCATACATAAAATTGACAATTCCAGAAGCAAGAATTAGAAATATCAAGTGAGGTAAATTTACAAGTTGTTAGTTGATTTGAAGTTACTTAGAATAATGCTGATTTTTATGATGGATGAGCAGTAGACACAGGGAAACTTATATCTGGGGCATAGAATATTTAGAATAAGCATTTAAATGTTTGCTTTGTTGTTATCTTTTGCCTTACTCTGAGTTCTTTAACTTTATAGATCACAATATGAATGACTTTGCTATGTACTGTTTTGTTTCTCTAATGATTTTCTAGTGATAATCATTTTTAAAAGGCCATTTCATGTGTTACAAATGAGTGTTGAAACATAAAAATAATCTATGCTTTATCCCAGAAGAAACTTATCTCTTAAAAAAATCGTGTTTAATTAACTTTCCTTTGAGAATTGTAAAATAGAATAATAGATAATAGTAAGACTCCTGAAAATTGGCCTCCATAAACCAGTTGTAAAATTGTGAAATGGAATAATCTTCCTTCTATGTATAAATGGTGTAATCCTCCCTGGTACACACCCTTGTTAATTGACATGAATCCATGGTAATGTCCCTGGGTATAGAAAGGAACCAGGGATTTTTAAAAATAGAATCAGTTTGGGGCCTCCCTGGTGGCACAGCGGTTGAGTGCTGCGATGTGGAGCTGTGGGCAGCTCGCAATGTGAGTTCGACACCCAGCCGGGGAGAATCCCACATGGTGCGGCAGACCTCTCCTGCCTCGCCCGCTGCTCCCCTCAGCAGTGTATTTCTGATCTGCCTGTTCTGCTCCCCGCTCTGTCTCTGGTGAACCTTCTCGCCGCCCCACGCCTCTGGCCTGTACCCCAGCTTGTATGTGTAAATAAATAAATCTTAAAAAAAAAAATAGAATCAGTTTGGTCTTAATGAGTTTACAATGAATCTGCTTTATCTTTCTGTTCTATATAGTTTCTTCTAACAGTGATATTAGCAATGTGTAATTTATAATGTATATGGCAGTACCTCAAAGTTAAATAAAAATTAAACTTTATAAAAAGGAAGAAAGGTGAAAGTTGATAATACCAAGATTTTGCAGAATCTTGCAATAGCTGGCGAAATAGATCATCAATGACTATAGAACAAGTGGTTTTGGCATGTGTCAAAAAATCTCTTCTTGGATCTTTTGTGTTCAATTATATGATTAAATAATACAAACAGAAGATACTTTGGTCTGGAAATTATATTAATGGGAAGATATCTTTAGAAACAGTTGAAGGTGTATGTTTTGATGTATCATATTCTTTGTAAGACTTTTAGGTTCAAATGGCTATGAATTAATCACTTTTGTTATTTGTATAGTAAGAATTGATTATATATTTATAGATGTATTCCAAACACATACATATATGCACAGTTGTTTTTCAAAATGTTGAAACTGTGAATTAGCAAACAGATAAAATATATGTCAAATACTCTTCCTAAATATAAAAATAATCCTTCTGATATGGGAGAAAACAGTCTAAATAGGCCTATTAATGAAGTGTCTGGATCACTTACTGACAGAGAAATCTCAATAGCTTTTTAATACTATAAAAACATTACTATGAATATAGCAAATAATTCATATTCCTCAATGAAAAACAGCTTGATTATTTCAGCCAAATGAGCTAGTTATTCATATCATGCAAATATTTGATATAAATTGTACTCAAAAGCTGCATTGTTGAAAGTCAAAAGCTTTAAAGCTTTATATTTTTATCAAAACGTTTATATTCTCTCTAAGTTCAAACTTGAAATAAAGGAAATTTGCAATCATAAAGAAAGTAAAAACACATGATTGACATAAGAAAGAAATGCTCAAAATATTTTTTAATTAGAGTTGATAGTGAAAGAAATTAAACAATCAAACTTTAAATCAGAAATGTGTAGCTAAAAATGGTTGAACATTTTCAGATCATAAAATAATACTATATAGCCATACAACTACATAAGACAGGTAGTTTTATGGCACTACATTTGAAATGAAGAAATGCTTTACAAACTTATAGATTAACTGCAATATAAGTATCTAACATTAAACGTTCTGGTTATAGTGTTAGTGCCTGACATTAGATTTTAATTGTCAAAGCATTTACTTCAAAGATTTCTATCTCCAATAAATATATGACATGGAAGGAACTTGCTGATGGCATATTGTGAGTAATAAATCTTGTTCTTTGAAGGCTTTTACTGAGTTGTGTCTTATAAGGAGAACCCAGGACCAGTATAGTCACACCATTGTTCCAGTGGGGCAGTATCTGTGGGGATTCATCATAATTCTCTAATTAATTATCATTTTATTGTGAGTATGTCTTAAGAGTTACCTTGACCGAGAATAGAACATTTTCATCATCTCCCATCCCCTATCCATTTACCTGCGTCAGTATATTTCCTTTAAGCTCTCTCCTCTGTTGACGGTGTCTTTTATTGATTCATTTTTCAGTAGTTGAAACAGCATGGCTGAATTGGAGTGTAGCTCCTTTCCTTCAACTGGGAATTTCCTACCTATCTAGGTATATACTTTCTCCCTTGTGAGGAGGTCTTCATTAAGGAGAAAAGTCTGAATGAGTTTCATCATAGCTATTTTTTATCTTCCTCTGAAAAGTTCATGTGCTGTGTCTTCCTGGATTTCTAGGATTCTCTCTCTTATACCTGGTGAGTGACCTAGAGGGAAATTAGGAGAGTGTGTCATCACTAATACTGCAGCCCTAATGTCTTATATCAATATAGTCTTCATGGTACTTGTAGATAGAGTGTTGATACCAAAGAACTTTATTATTATTGATCACCTGATTACAGATTGGCTGAATTTGGGTCTAATGCTTACTTGCAATTTGATCAATTATATCTGAGATAGTGGAGTCATATGTTACCTATAAGCAAGTTATAATTAAGGAATTCTTTATGAGAATATAGTGGACCAGAAATGCATTCTAATACCTGCTCTTAAAAATAAAATAAATTTAAATCTATCTAGGGATGTCTGAAGATTGTTGAAGAGAACCTAATATAGATCTTTTCCTTGAGAGAGTTAATCTATTAAAGAGGAAATTATTGTATTGTTAAAGAGTTCAGTTTCACTTAAACAGTGAGGTAGGCCAGAGATGTGTAATTTAGCTCTAAACTTGGTTAAGTTACATAAACACTCAAATTTTGCTTCCATGTTTTAAATAGAAAGAATTATCATTTTATAAGGTTGTTGTGAATATTGAATAATTAATATAACATTTTGACCAATTTTAAATGTTTTTTAAATGTTTAATAGTCTTTCTTTTACATGAGGTGTCATTTGCTACCAGTTAATTATTACGATGAAACATGTAGAATTATACCTGCTTTGCTTTTCGCTATTTTTTAGGACAATTAAAGACAATTAAACATCTTAATAATAAAATGAATTGATAATTGGTATGTGAGCATGTTGTATTTAGAAACCATGGTAAATTTCACTTGGGACATGAATCATTTTACCTAGAAACTACAAGAAGCTTGTGTACATATGATTTTATAGCCAATTTTGCCAGAGTGCGGGACATCTATAACCTTATTTGAAATATCCATGAGCCCAAGAAACTTATGTTAGGAAGTCACATGAAAGTTATAGTTTTTATATCAGAAAATCATTTTCTTTTAACCTTCTATGAACATTGTGCTGTGTAGTGGACTTAAAAAAATCAATAAATTTCTTCATTAGAAAATCTAATTTGATATTTAATTGGTTTAATTATCGAAGTTGTAGGTCAAGGAAGGCTCTAAAATCATCACCTCTTCTCTTAAAGCATATGCTGATGATTCAATGCCCTAACATTTCACTAAAAGAGAAAAATGAATGTGTCAGAATCTAGTTAGAGGAAAAAGATTCTTGGTCCTTTGTAATATAAACAATTTGATACACAAAAAGTCACCTGGTTGACTGAGGGGACACAGAGGTTTACCTTAAAGAAATAAGTTATTCACCAAAACAGTTAGGTTCATGAGTCAATGAACCAATGTAGGCTAAATTATAACAACAACCCCCAAAAATGGAGGATGTGTTTAAGGAAATTTTGTCTCATCATGGGGAGTGAGGACATTTCAATGGGATCAGATTAGCAGCTGCATAGCTGAAAACAGTAGCTTCTGTGAATGTAGGTCTGCAAAGAACTTTCAAATACATTATAATACATGGGGGAGAGAGAAACAGTGATTTCATGGTAAATGTACATTATGATTTTAATCTCCCTTTTGAATCATTTTTCTCAAGTCTCTTGGCCATTTGCTTTTAGGGAGGAAACTGAAGCTCAGAAAATTTGGGTTGTTCATCCAATATCATACTCTTATCTTAAGAAAGAGAGGTAATTAAAGTTATATGTTTTATCAGACATTTCAGAACAAAATGACACAGGATTTCTGTGGATTTATATCCAGTGCTAAATAGATATTTACAGTGAATTGTTATGAAACAATAATAATATTTTAATAGTGTCAAGATAAACCTTTGACAAACTTTGACATTCCTTCCTTATCTCTTTACTAGTAACTATCAAATAACTAGAGTGGCTCTATTAGACACATTATTTAACAGAAGAAAAAATTATTGTCCCTTGGTGTAAAAATACATAAAAAGTATGATCAACTGATAGGAAATTGGAAAAATTCCAACAAATTTAGAGTTTAAATTAAGAAGGCAAGTAACTTTGGTAGTATGATATTTTATACTTCTTATTAAGAAAATATCCCTTTAAATTTATCACCAAACCCAAAATACTAACTGAAGGCCAGTCTTGGAAACACACTTAGATATTTCAGAGAGTTTCTTTTAACTTATGTTATGTTGAAAACTTTCAGAAACTATTTTTAGAGATCAAATAGGGACTACTTTGAAAAGCTCAGCTTGATTAAGAACAGACAACACACATTTAGGGAATAAAAGGAATCACTCACTACTTTTGTGAAATTCTTTAGGGACTTCACTCCAGGTAGACAAATGTGGGAAGGGAGTTAAAGAGGATTTTAAACTTAGATGTTTGGAAAGCCTTTGACAAAATTCTTTACAGTCATGTAAGATCAGTGGAAAGGATCAATGAAACTAATAGTAAATTGGCTCAGTGTTCTGAAAAATGATTTATGAAAAGGAAACAAAGGAACTAGAAATAGGTTTCTATGGCCCAAACCAATTTTAAATATTCTGCTTCTTCACAGATGGAAACAAATCTCCAACTTTCAAAAATAATTAGATTTTTGTTTGAGATATAATATTAACCATTTACTTTGGAATTAATCACATAAAATTGCAGTTTATATATTTGGTTGATGATAAATATAATGGATGCATGTTTTATACTTGGGATTATTTTTTTTTTAATGGAAGTAGATTTTAGGAAAATGTCAAGAAAATATTGAAAGAAACTTTCAAATGGGTGTTTGTATTTGAAGTAATCATTTCTTAACTATCAAATGGGTGTTAAGAAATGATTACTTCAACCATCATGCATAGCATTATTACAAGAATTTTATTATGTATTTTACTAGAACTGCTGTACCATGAATATGTTTGTCTTTGTTGTGTGAGAAAAAGCAAAATCACTTGATTTAACAATAATCAGAAGTCAAGGAGCAAGTCATAGGGATTCTGTCTGCCTCATTAGTAGTTTTAATCTAATGAACATATATGGCATAGTAAGTCATCAATAAATCCTTGTGTATCAACGAATAAACAACCAAACAAATGATATGGCCTGACTCTAAATTTAGAATGGATCATTGAAATATCAACCCCTTGTACTATTTTCTCCTAGAAATGAACTTTGCCATGTAATTTCTCCATGTTTCAAAATACATAATTATTTATTAAAAGAAAGATTTCATTATAAAAGGTAAAGGAACACAGATTCTAAATCAAAAACAAAATACTTTTCTGTTTTTACATACTGATTTACAGGAAAATAAGAAACCTCACTAAGGATGTTTGCATTCTAGCTTCTTAACACATCAAAATGAGAAGCTTTTTTTGTTTTGTTTTGTTTTTAGAAAATGTCTTCTAAGATTTTTGTTTGTTTTTGATCAACAGCGGAATAAGTACCTCAGGATTCTCAGTTAAGGGGATGAAAATGAGACATGGTGTCACTCAGCAGGCTATAGGAAACTAAGCCTTCACATCATAAATTAGTAAACACCTATGAAAACACTATATTTGTCAGCCTAAGCATAGATGTATACATATTTGAGATAACACTGGTTTACTTTGTTGTTTGTATTTCAGAGGTATAGGATCTCCCCCTTCAGGTGTTGTTACTGTACCAAACCCACCATGAAGGCACCCAAAGACCACCACCATAGTCCATAGTGCTCCTTTCCACATTGTTCTCACCTATAACCCTCCCTCTCTCCATCTGGAAGTGTCAGTTCTAAAGTCAGATTTCTAGATTCACAATTTTTCTTTCAGAAAAGGAAAACAATCTTAATATATTTCATTTCTGAATAAATATTTCTTAATAAATCTATGAAGATGATGAATGTAGAGTGCTATCTGCTCTACTGACCTCAAAGCCTCTTTAAGGAATCATTTCATTTGGATTGTGATAAATGCTAGTAATAGCTAAGGTGAACTAATAGGCTAGTGGGAGGAGTTCCCCTGAAATGACAAATTTCAACATCAAGTGACAGTTCAGATAAACTTGTACATATAGGGTGACCTGGGAGAGCAGAATCAGAGATGTATTGTCCAAACTAAAGAAGCAATCAGCACAATTTTTTGAAATTAATAAAGTGTAGTGCGGATTAAGAATAAAATCATTTCTAGACAAAAGAATTAGCACTAATAAATACATAAACACAACTGGATTAAAGTGGTGTGATACTCTTGTCTCTTCCACTGCTCCCCTTAGCAGTGTGTTTCAGTCAATCTGCCTGTTCTGCTCCCCAATCTGTCTTTGGTGAATCCTCTCATCCCCTGTATCTTTGGCCTACCCCAGTTCTTCTGTGCAAAATAAAATAAAATATAATGGTGAGATGTTAGATTTCCAGATAAAGGTAGATAATGAGTTTGCTTATTTAGTTGACAATATATAGAATTCATTCTCAGAGTCAATGAACTCAAAGTTCATCTACAGGATGAACAATTGACAAATTTAAGCATTTCATATGAAGTGGATTTGTCTAACTGTGATGAACAGATGGTTTTCAGAGAACTCATGGTAAGAATACATCAGAGGTTCTTGGCATAATCCTTAAACAATTATATGTTACCTCAAAGAGGAAACAGAATTTGGAAACTTTGGCAAGACAAAAATCAGTAGATTTGATTCACCTACTTTTGAAAAGAGGAAAAAGAAATTCAATATGACTCACTTTTCTGGATTTGGAGACAAGATAGAAGATAGTAACATTAAATTGAAAGGAAATAAAAGAAGATATCAAGTTTATTTTGGAGAGAAAAGTGATACCCATTATAGAAATGTCGATTTAACATTCCTGTGGAAAGACAAGTTAGTGCCGTCCAGCAGGCGTGTGTACAACTGAGTTCCAAGGGAGAAAAGAAGTCTGCAATGGGAGTATATGAGATTACCCAGTAAAAATATGTAGAAGCAGAAGGAAAATGGGTTGAGTGTGGAAACTCTTATGGGCACCGATGTTCAGATACCAGTTGGAGGAAGAGACCTACAGGGAGTAAAGGAGCAAATGGTCAGAGAAACAGGAAGGAAAGGATTAGCAAGAAATGGTGTTTCCAAACATAATTGAGTCTCAGAGTGTGTTCAGCAGTCCTCACAAACATATGAGAGAAACAGAGACAAAAATAATTTAAAATCAGGAGGCATGTGATTCGAGTCATCCCTCTGAGAACTTGAATAGAAAAAAAAAAATGATTTGCATTAAATTGATTAAAAAAACCTCCTGGAAAGTGATATTTTATAACTAGTAAGTGTTTCAATTATAATAAACAAGCAGGCAAGTTTTCAAGAGAAGAGCATCAAGTGAACCATTTGCTGACATTGTACTAAAAAAAAAAAAAAAAGCGGATAGGACCCCAGAGATGCGATCAAGTGTTTGCAGTAAGGAAGTAAATGAGGCAAAGACAGTGGGAAGCTTTTTACCTAGATATCAGCAAGACATCTGATAAATTGTTACATAAGATAAAACTAAGGAAAAATCGAGGATTTTGCATCAATTCTATAACAAGCTAGAAAGGAAGACGAGTCGAGTGGATACAGAGATTTCCAGTAAGCAGTGTTAAGGTGTTAGGTTGTGTTTGAAGAGGGAAGCAGCGGGGTTCCTTTGAGCTCAGTGTTATTATGCATTCCATTTAATACCCATAAAACAATTCTCAGGAAAGAACGCAATCAATGTTGGCATTAATTTTAGCCCTCGTTGGCAGCATCAACAGT
>PVIJ01018055.1:0-27465 GCA_004024925.1 Scalopus aquaticus | reverse complement strand
TATGTTCATTGCAGCACTATTCACAATAGCAAAGGTATGGAAGCAACCCAGATGTCCAAAAATAGATGATTGGATCCAGAAGATGTGGTACATATACACAATGGAGTACTATTCAGCATGGAAAGAAGATAAACACATGCAATTTGCCGCAACATGGATGGAATTAGAGGGAATCATACTCAGTGAAATAAGCCAGAAACAAAGAGAAAAATATCGAATGGTTTCACTTATAACAGGACTATAGGGAGGCCGGGCGGGAGAGAGACACTCAGCGGTGGGGGAGGGTGGAGGGGAGGATAAGGGCACAAAATGGAAGAGAGGAGAATACAGGGGACCATGGAGATGGATCACGGGTGAATTGGTGGTGGGCTGCCCAAGGGGAATACAAAATGTAAAAGACACAAATAACAATAAAAAAAAAATGGAAAAAAAATTAGTGATCTGAGATATATTTTGGAGTCATTCATAGGTCTGGGATTAACGGATAAAGATTACTGGATGTTCCCTTTATAAACATTTGGGACATAGTGTTTCAATTAAAGTGATGACACAGTTTTTTTTTGTAAAATTGAATATATTTAATATAGTGATTTATTATATATTAATAGTCAAAGCTATATTTTTGTGCCAATGGCCTCAAAATAATGGCCTATAAACATGCTTTTGCTCCAAACACCAGGCTGCTATTGCATGGAAGGCAGTGAACTCCATCACGGGGGTTATAAGATCCAGGGCTGCAGATCACTGTGAATAAAGAATAAGTTAATAAGCACTAGTATAAAGTACCACACTGTTAACTTACATGGAGATTATATTCACAGAGGTGAAGATTTCACAGGAGATATTTTTACAATTATTTTTATAAAGTAACATTATTTTATATTACACATTTCAGGTATACAGTCTTATAAATCAACATCCATACATTTTAATTGCGATAAAATACATATAACATAAAACTTACCATCATAACCATTTCTAAGTTTACAGTTCAGTAGTGTTGTATACAGATACTGATATATAACTAATCTCCAGAACATTTTCATGTGGGAAAAACTGCAGCTCTATATCCATTAAACATATCCCCAAAACCTCATCCATTAACTGCCGTTAGTCATTATCTGTTTCTGAGTTTGACTACTCCAAATACCTCACATAGGTGAAAACTTTCAATGTTTAACTGATCAAACAATGAACTAGAAAAGTTTTACGATGCATAATGTTGAAATTTGAAGTGTGACTGGGTCATACTGTAAGTTATAGCAGAAATAAGAGTTCAAGAACCAAAAGTAACTATCAGATGGTCCACAATAACCACACCTTAGATGTATAAAGACAGTTGCAAATATGGGAAGTACAAGCAGTTTAGTTCTAATGAACTGATTTTAAGTCTGTGACTGCTAAATGTGTCATTTGTTCTTTTTTTATTGATGTACCATTGTTTTACAATACCATTAGCATTTTGATAGTACAGAATTTCCACCCTCAGGTACAGTTTTAGTTTCAGTTTCCTCAGTAAAACAAGTATAGTAACAAACAACTTCACATTATAGTGTTAAGGGTTGAAATTGGATTACGACGACGGAAAAAAGCATCGAGTATCAATGGATTTCAATATATTTATATATGCAATATACCCTATGCCCTGCGGGGACTGCTGCCTCTACCCACTTCTTCTTTAGGGTGGGGTCATGGAGGTCAGGTGCTGCCATCAAATCCTCCAGTTGGACTGGAGTCTCTGATTATATCGCTCCCACTTTTCTGACTGCAGATGTTGTCAGTCAAGTATACAAAGATGTTAATAGCACAATGAAGGCATAACTATGTTGCAACATCTAAGACAATTTCTAATACCATGATTTTAATAACAAATTGCATTGTTGGATCTAGGTTATATTGTATTATTTAATTTCATATCATACTTTCAATTTTTTTTTAATTGGAAAATATTTATAAAAGTATTTTCCACTCTAGGTTTCATGAGTTCCTCATGTTTTAATACATATTTCATTGTATTCTTCAGATGAAATTTCCCCCCTTCAGATGAAAAATGCTTCACATTAAAAAATATTGGTTAAACAAGCTTCAGGCCCTTTGAATGAAAAAATATTGGCTAAACAAGTTACAATTATTTGCTATAGTAATAACAAGAATACTTAGAGTGGCAATGCATGTTATAAAATCCAATAATCCCATATAATGTTTCTCTAATATAAGTGATCATAGTACACTTTCAAAAAATATATTAAAACTTATGGAAAGACCCGCTGTGCCGTTCACAGAAGACAGAGCCCCGATAGTACCCCTCAGGGACTGAGATAGGGAGGGTTCCCATAGAGACAGGGAAGCAGGGAAGGGCATAGGAGTGATTGGGCTGCTCCTGACCACATGCCCACTGGGCCCTTGGACAGAGGGGAGAGGGGGCACAAACTACCATTACAAGAAAGGCCGAGCACTGGAAGAGCAGACCTCCTGCGCTGTCTGTGGAAAACAAAGCTTTTACAGTACCCCTCAGGGACTGAGAGTGGGAGGGATCCTGCAGAGGCTGGGAAACAAGGAAAAGCACAGGAGTGATTCTGGTCCTGGCCAGATGCCCACTGGCCCCTTACAGAGGAAAGTGGTGGCAGGAACCACCATTAAGGGAAACACCAGGCATGGGAAGAGCAGACCTGCTGTGCCGTCAGCGAAGGAAAGCCCCGACAGTATCCATCTGGGACTGAAATCCAGAGGGCTCCCTTAGAGACAAGGGAGCAGGAAAGTGCATAGGAGTTATTTGGCTGCTCCATGCCACATGCCCACAGGTGCCTTGGATGGAGGAGAGTGGTGGCATGACCAGCGACTAAGGGGAATGCTGGGCATGGGGAAAAGCAGATCCCCTACACCATCCTTGGAAGATAGGGTCCACACATTCCTCCTCTGGGTCTGAGTGCCAGGGCTTAGCAAACAAAGTCAGGGATCCCATGATCGCTATCTGGAACTAAGTAAATACAGAGGGGAGGAAACTTTAGGGGCATCATCATATCCTCAGTATCATTACCCTTGTGAAGTTCTGACGTAACAGTGCTGGACTCAGTTTGATGTCCAGTTTCTGACATCCCAGAAGGAGCACCTCAAAGAGATGCCTGCAAGTACCAACAGCACAGTATCCCAACACATAGAACAAATCAGAAAACAAACATGGAGAAGGAAAAATACAAATAACCAAGCAAGCCCTCAAGGGAAGGACGCACACAAAAAGAAAATCAAACACCAGAACTCAACAACAATGACATGGAAGAACTTCTCTGCCTACCAGAGAGAGAATTCAAAATCGCCATGATTAAAAAGTGTAAAGATGACGAAAAGGAAAAGAATGATATGAAAAAAATAATTAAAGAACTGAAGAATGAAACACAGACCCTAAAGAAGGAAATAAAAGAAATGCAGGAGATTAAAAGATTAATGGAGGAGCTGAAGAACTCTGGGAAAAGCAATGAAAACAGAATTGAAATGGAAGAACGAATCAGCACACTCCAAGATACAGAAATAAAAAGAACCAAAAAAGAAAAGGAAAGAGAAGTACAAAGGAAAAAGAATGAAGAAACACTATCCGACACCATGAGAAAGGAAATATAAGAGCTATAGGAATCCCAGAAGGTGAGGAGAGAGACCAAGGCACTGAGAATCTATTCAAGGAGATAACTGAAGAGAACTTCCCAAGCATGAAGGAGATGAAAACAGATATACAAGAAGTGAGAAGAAATCCAAATTACCTTGATGAAAGAAGAACTACAGCTAGACACATTAATAGTATAGCTCTCAATAGTCCAAGACAAGGAAAAATAATGAAGCTGACAACTGGGAAAAAACAGATAACCTATAAAGGAAAACCATTTAGTCTGATATCAGACTTCTCCGAAGAAACCCTTTGGGCAAGAAGAGAACGGAGTAACACATTCAACAAATGCTAACCAAGAATACTTTACCCTGCAAAGCTCCCCTTCCTTACATGAAGAAAAAATAAGAACCTTTTCAGACAAACAGAAACTCCAGAAATCCATTACAACTATTAATTACAACCAACCCCTCACCCCAAAAAATACTACAAGAAGTCCTAAAGCCAAAACCAACAGTGGAATGAATAAGAAGAACGGAATAAGGCAAGGAACAAAATCACAAAAAGACAAGCAAAGACTCCACAGACAAACACAGACTCCAATATATCAATATTAACCCTAAATGTTAATGGACTAAACTCATCAATTAAAAGACACAGATTGGCAGGCTGGATTAAAAAAACAAAATCCAACCTTCTGCTGTCTCCAGGAAACACATTTAACTACAAAAGATAAGCACAGACTGAAAGTAAAAGGTTGGAAAACAATCCAATAAGCAAATGGACCAAAAAAGAAGGCAGGGACAGCTATACTTATATCAGATGAAATAGACTTCAAACTAAAAAAGGTAAAAGGACACACAGATGGATACACTACATAAAGATTAAGGGGCCAATAAAGCAGGAAGATATAACACTCATTACCATATACTCACCAAAGGAATGAACACCAAAATACATAATACAATTATTATCAGCTCTGAAAACAGACATCAGAGAAAAAACATAAATAGTTGGAGACTTCAACACCCCTCTCCCACCAATGGGCAGATCAACCCTAAATAAAGACCTAGACCTCATGGGCTTAACAGACATCTATAGGACAATGCACCCAAAAACATCCGAGTACACATTTTTCTCAAGGACACTGCACCCAAAAACATCCGAGTACACATTTTTCTCAAGGACTCTGTGGTATTACATATTGTATTATGAAGGACTGCTAGAATCTAAGAATATTTGTTAAAAATTCATATTTAATAAGCATGTTAGAAGATTTTACACCAGTATTAATTCTAGCAAGCATTCTTTGACAAGAAGATCTTAAAAAGTTATAAGCTGAACTGAGGGAAATGCTGACTTGTTATTTAAATTTAAGCTATAAAATCAGCAAAGTTATCTTCCAGGTTTGATTCTGAGTAGAACACCTTCCAGCTACAGTTATGAGAGTGGCCTGATTAAATCAAATTTATTGCAATAAAAAGAGAAGAAGCATTGATGATTGATCACTAACTGGTATATAAAAAAAAACTGATTAAGTGAATACAAGAAAAATATCCTCCTAAATTTTAGATTTGGAATAATTTTTTTAAAAAGGTAAATGAATAACTATAATAGGAAACAAAATTAAAAACATAATATAAATAATAAAATTAGCATTTGTAAAGCAATAACACTAGAAAAGAGCTGCAGCCGTATGAGCAACAACGGGATATTATTATTCAGAATCCATAAACAATTCATATAAATCAATGTGAAAAGGTAAAATTAATAGGCACAAAAGAGAAAATATATATAAATATTCAACTAATATCACTTTTATTGATCCAACAAGAAAGAGCTCAAAAACTCTGGGAAATGCAAACAAACATCAAACTGCAACTTTGAGAGTGACTTCAGCAAGATGTCAACAGTGACGCTTCAGTCTCATCCTCCCAACCCTCTCCCTTATAAAATGTTAAAGCAACAATGAAAGACTGGCTAAAATAATCGTACAGGAGCTAAGAAGTCAAAGGTTTACAGCAACCAAATGAATATACAATCCGGAAAGTCACGTTCAAAATGGCAGGAAACGTGCAGCATTTAACTCTTCCTATTCCAGTACTTCTCCAATGCAGTCAGGAATTTTGGAGGAAGCAGCAAATCAATGCTTATATCTATCCCACAAATTAGAGAACAGAGAAGATCAACAATGTTTGCAATTGTCTGATGGCCACCTGAAGGATTGGTTTCTGTGTCAGATTTCAGAGTGGTTCAACACTCAGGCTAGGAGAAACTGGAAATATTCCTGAAAACTACAGATGCATAGGGAAAGAAATTAGTGATTGAAGAATGCAATGGAATACCTACAGCCCATCAAAGAAGCAGTGTGAAGATTCTAAGGGAAATAAAAATATTTTAAATTATGTCTAAAATTTGTAAACATATTTAAAATATTCACAAAATGGAGACTGAAATATCTTTTAAAAACTAATGCAGGGCCTCCCTGGTGGCACAATGGGTTAAGCACAGTGCTGTGGAGCTGTTAGCAGCTGCGGCAGGCACAAGTTTGATGCCTGGTTAGGGAAATTCTCACATGGCGCAGCAGACCTCTCTGCCTGGCCTGCTGCTCCCCTCAGCAGTGTATCTTGGTCAATCTGCCTGTTCTGTTTCCACTCTGTCTCTGGTGAATCCTCTCAGCGCCCTGCACCTCTGGCCTGCACCCCAGCTTGTATGCATAAATAAATAACTCTTTAAAAAAAAAAGAAAACTAAGAATACAGAGGAATGAGAAAAAATCAGAGAGGATCAAACACACGAGGTGTTCTACGTTACTAATTATTAGAGAAATACAAATCAAAACTACACGGAGATATAATTTCATACCTCCTAGGATGAACATATCAAAAAGAAAAAAAGGAATGAACATACGTTGATGAACATCTGGATAAATTAGAAATATTGTACAATGTTTGTTGGAATGTAAATGGCGTGACTGTTATGGAAAATAGTATTTAGGTGCCTTAACATATTCAAAGTAGAATTACCATATGACCTAACAACCCTATTTCTGAGTACATTTGTCAAAGAACTGAAAGCAGGATATGGAAGCACACCCATATTCATAGTAGTACCCTAGCTCAGAGATGTAATCAACCCAACTGTCCAATAGCAGGTGAATGGTTAAGGAAAATGTGGCATATACATACAACTGAACATTTATTCAATTTTTAGAAGGAAGGAAATACTATTACATTCTGCAATATCGATGAACCTTGAGAATGGTATGTAAGTGGAACAAGCCAGCCATAAAATGACAAATATGATTCTACTTAACAAGAAGTATTTAGAGTAACCAAACTCATGGAACACAGAGAAATGGAGGGGTTAAGAGGAGAGGGAAATAGGAAGTTGCTCCATGAGTCAGAGTTTCTGTTTATGAAATAGGTCTAGCTATCTGTAGCACAACAATGTAAAGGCTAAGAATACTGATACATACACTTAAAAATGCTTAAGATTTTGATAGTTGATTTTATATTATGTATTATTATAATTTTTTTTCTAAAAATAACAAAGGGCTTCCCTGGTAGTTACAGGGGTTAAGTCTCAGTGCTATTGGCCAGCCACTGTAGCACGAGTTCCATCCCCAGCTAGGGAGCAACCCGCATGGCACAGCAGACTTCTCCTGTCTCGCCTGCTGCTACTTTCAACAGTGTATTTCAGTAGATCCACCTGTTCTGCTCCCCACTCTCTCTCTGGTGAATCCTCTCATTCCCCCCTCCCCACCTCTGGCCTAGACCCAAGTTCATATTATGCATAAATAAATAAAAATAAATCTTTGAAAAAGGGAAAAATAAAACAAAAACATTTCAACAAATAAAAAGCCAGAGAAAGATTTTCAGATAAATTTTGTAAAACATTTAAAAAATAATTAATCTCAATTCTTAAACTCTTCCAAAATAATTGAAGAGGATGGAAAACATCTAGACTTGCTCTATGAGATAAGAATTGCCTATCAGGGGCCTCCCCGGTGGTGCAGCGGTTAAGCGCTGCGCTGTGGAGCTGTCGGCAGCGGCGACGCGAGTTCGACGCCCAGCCAGGGAGAATCCCACATGGTGTGGCAGACCTCTCCTGCCTCGCCCGCTGCTGCCCTCAGCAGTGTATTTCTGATCTGCCTGTTCTGCTCCCCACTCTGTCTCTGGTGAACCCTCTCGCCACCCCACGCCTCTGGCCTGTACCCCAGCTTGTATATATAAATACAAAAAGATAATAAATAAATAAAAAAAAAGAATTGCCTATCAATAAAACCAGATGATGACAATAATTGAAAAACAAGTATGGGCCAACACCTCATTAATATTGATGGGAAAATCTTCAACAAAATACTAAATCAATTTAACAGCATTTTAAAAGGATTCTACACCATGACCACTTACGATACACTCCTATAATGTAAGGACAATTTAATATATGAAAATCAACGTAATACATTAATAGAATGATGGAAGAAAAAATACACATAATCTCAACTAATGCAGAAAAACATATTTGACAAAATTCAACATCACTCTGATAAACATTCTATTTTCAACAAAAATAATAATGCATATTATTATATACATTATATATAATAGCACAAATAGGATAGTTCTACATCAAAAGGATATTTGAAGCCTAGAGAAATACTGGTCAAACTTTTAGCAAAGCTTCAGTATTACTACAAGTGAATCACTGAAATGTACTATTCTGTGAGGTAAGCAGAGATTAATAGCTTAACACAGTATCTGATAAACAGTACTCAGTGATAGAAAGCTCAATTTTGTGTTTTTTTCATTCTTGAGAACTTAAAGCTGTATCAGACATCTGACAATTTAGAACACTATCACTGTTCACAATATATCATATATATCATATATCGCAATATATTTTCCTATGCATCAGATTTATATCCAATTAGGTCATACATCCTTTGAAAGCCAAATTGTGTTGCGATTTCAAAAATTCCCTCCTACATTACTTAGAACCATGTTTGGTAGTAAGTAATATAAAAAATACTTAATCATAAAATATTGATAAACTAGGAATAGAGTGGAATATCCTCAACCTGGTAAGGGGCCTTCATGAAAATCCACATGCAAAATCATATACAATGTAAAAGACTGAACTTTTCCTCTAAGATTAGAAGCAAGAGAAGGATGACTACTATTTCTATTTTTATTTAGCATTCAATCAGAAGTTTTATACAGAGTAATCTGGCAAGAGAAAGAAAGTGAATTCAAATTGGAAAGGAGAAGTAAAGTTATCTTTGTTCACAGATGATGCTTTGATCATACAGGTAGAAAATCTTAATGATTTGACACAAAAAGACCTATTCCAATAAGCAAATTCAACAAAGTCACAGAATATAAAAATGACATGAAAAAAATCAGTTCTGTTTCTATACACTAATAATGAAGAATTTATAAAGGAAATTAAGAAAATAATAGCACTTATAATAGCATCAAAATTATAATAATTAGGAATAAACTTAACTCAGGAGGTGAAATACTCATATACTGAAAACTACCAAAAATTGTTAAAGCAATTAAAGAAACTAATAAGTGGAAAAATGTCTAAATTTATGTATGGAACATTTAACATTGTTAAAACGTGAACATTATTACCAACTATTGATTCTATGCAATCCTTACCAAAATTCCAGGGACATTTTTTGCAAAAACAGAAAAACATCCTGAAATTAATCTGAAAGCTCAAAGGACTCAGAAGAGCCAAAGCAATTCTGAAAAAAAGAACCAAGTTGTCAATCTCACACTTCCAGATTTAAATACTACAAAGTTACAGTAATCAAAATGTGGTATTGACACAGATGGCAAAAAAAAAAAAAACTGAGGGAACAGAAATAAACTCAAATACATGGTTAAATTATTTTCAACAAGATAATTAAGATTATTAAATTAGCAAATTATAGGTTTTTTTGTTTTACTTTTTAACAAATGATCCTGGGAAGTGGAATATCTTCCTGCAAATGAATGAATGCAACTATACATAAAATTAACTCAAATTGGATGAAAGACCCAAAAATAAGTACAAAATTTTAAGTTTATGCAAGAAAACATAGGATAAAAGCTCATGAGATTTTAATAACTTTTTCATATGACATCAAAAGCATAAGTTTAAAAAGAAATTGGACTACATCAAATTAAAAGTCTCTGTTCATCAAAGAACACTATCCACAATATGAAAGTGGAAATATCTACAAAACATATATCTGATAAGAATATAATTTGCAAAATATATAAAGAATGCCTACAACCCAACAATAAAAATTAAACAACCCAATTAACACTTTGTGTGCCAGTGCCCTTTAAATTTACCAGCCCTTGGGGCCGGCCATTTTCTGTGCCACCACATGAATGCTATAAGCATTCAATAAAACACCACAGCTCCTGAACTACTGGATATTAAAAAAACTGTAATATCTCTCATAAAACACCTTACGCTTTCACCAAAACAACGTGTAAAGCGTCTAGATTGAGTACAAAGAAATAGCTCCTAATACTTCCAAATAAATCCACCGTGGCGTGAAAAACCAGAGACTAGACGAACACGTATTAATACGTGAGCAGCCACCTGATACTGGTGACAAAAACATGTACTAACACGTAAGCAGACCACAAAGTGTTAAAAAATGAGCAAAGCCTTTCAATAGGCATAGCTACAAAGAAGTTATACAAAGGGTCAATAAGTACATTGAAAAGATGTTCAACATCATTAACCATAAGAGAAATGCATATCAAAACCACAAGATACTACCTCACACTATTAGAATGGTAAGATTAACAAAAGTGTAAACTAACAAATGCTGACCAGGATGCAGAAAAAACTGTTAGCCTATGCTTTGTTGGGAGGAAAGGGTACAGGAAGTAAAATGGCATAGCTAATATGGAAAAAAATATGATGGTTGTTCCAAAAAGTAAAAATATAATTGTCATATGATCTAGCAATTCCACTTCTCAGTATATGTTATGGATTGAGTATATGTTATGGATTGAGTATCTGTGGCCCAACAAAATTCGTATCTTGAGGGCCTAATTCCAGTGTGGCTATATCTGTAGATGGGATTCTTAGGAAATAATTATGTTTAAATCAAGTCATAGAGGCTGGAACTGTGATGTGATAGTATTAGTGTCCTTCTAAGAGACAACAAGATGTCCTCTCTCCCTTCCCCCTGCCCCACATAATCAAGGCAAAGCCATGTGAGGATGTAATGAGAAAGTGACATTAGCCAAATGCAATTCAAGGAAAGAGCATGAACTAGAAGTTAAATTGGTATAACTAAACATTGAACTTTCACTTCTAGCCCCCAGAATTGTGGAAAAAAAAATGTTTAAACCTAATCCAGTCTATGGAATTTATTAAAGTAGCCCAACCTTATCAATATTTTATCCTAAAGAACTGAAAACAAGATCTTGAAAAAATATTAACACACTCATGTTAATGCAACATTTTCCACAGCATTGAAGAGGTAGAATCAAACCAAATTTCTATTAAATGATATGAATAAAGGAAATATGGTTACCTATACAATGGGATATTATTCAGTCTTAAAAAAGGGAGGAAATTCTGTTGCAAGCTCCAAAATAAATGCTAAATGAAATAAACCAAAAATAAAAGACAAAAGTTATATGTCTACATTTATGAGATAACAGTCAGCATTATTTATAGAGGAAGAAGAATGGTATTTGTCAGGGACTGAAGGGAGGAGGGACTTAGAATTTATTGTTTAATAGGTATACAATCTCAGTTTGGTGAGATGAACAAAGTTATAGAGATTGATGGGTGCTGATGGTTTCACAAGAATGTGAATGTACTTAGTACCACTAAATTTGGCATGTAAATACGCTGAAAATATTCACATTATGTTTTCAGTTTTTTTAAAAAGTGATATATTGCTAATCAGATTGTAAGTATTTAATTTTTTATTATACCAAGAACTAGCATAGATATGGAGCAACAGAAATGCTCCTATACTGCTGTTATAAAAATGTGAATAAATACAAAAGGTTTGGAAAAACAAACTGACATATTTTAATAAATTGCATATTTTAATATTTAATGTAAAACTGTAAATTTTAACTCAATCTACACATGCCATGCACTCACAAATACTCAACCATAACTTTATGTAACTGGGCAAACTACTTTAAAACTTACAGTTTTTAAAAGAATAAGGAAAATAGCTCATTTTCCATAGACATCAAGGCATTTAATGATGTTTTAGTAATTGCCACAAATCAGTAAAACAACATTGAAACAATTTTAAGAGACACACATATGTACCCTTATGGTATGTATACATTTAATAGGAGTGATGGTAAAGAAACAGAATTTTTAGATTAACAAAATGAATTTGATATTTTTTTCATTATTGTGAAAAAGTAAGACTTTCCTAAGAGTAAATAGAGAAAATAAACAGTAAGACTTAGGAAACCTCCATGACATTCTTCAAACAAATGGAACAAACATTGCTGAAATTCTATGGAATCACCAAAAAACTCCAAATAGCCAAAGCTCTCTTTACTAAAAGGGTGGGGGGAAGCAGTTATTACACTCCTAGATATCATACTATATTACAAAACCCTAATAATAAAAGACAAATTATACTGGAACAAAAACAAACACACCAACCAATGGACTCAAGTTCAGAAATAAAAAATCCAGAAATAAAACCACATGTGTGGCCAAAAATCTATGATAAAGGTGCAAAGACTGGAACAAGGAAAGTCTCCTCTATAATGGTGCTGGGAAAACTGTACTGCCAAATGCAAAAGAATGAAACCAGGTTACTGTCCTACAGCATGCAAAAATCCACTCACAATGGATGAAAGACTTGAATGTATGGACTGAAACCATAAAATACATAGACGAAAACATGGCAAAACACTCCACGACATAAATATCAGAAATATCTTTGAGGACTCAAACCCAGAAGCAAGGAAAATAAACAGCTGGGACTACATCAACCCAAAAAGCTTCTGTACAGCAAAAGAGACAGCAACCAAAATGGAGAGACACACTACTGAATGGGAGAAAATATTAACACACCATACAATGGGCAAGGGACTGATATCAAAGATCTTCAAAGAGCTTTCACAATTCAACTAAAACAAGACAAACAACCTAATCAAAAAGTGAACAGAAGAGCTAAAAATACACTTCTCCCAAGAAGAAATGCAAATGGCCCAAAGGTACATGAAAAAATGCTCAACATTACTTATTATCAGGATAATTCAAATGAAAATCACAATGAGATACCACCAGATACCTGTGAGAACGGCCCATATTAAAAATATTAGAAACAACAAATGCTGGCGAGGATGTGGTAAAAAAGGAGCCCTCTTACATTGCTGATGGGAATACAAACTGGTCTAGCCACCATGCAAAACTGTGTGGTGATTCCTCAGAACTCTAAAAATGGATCTACCATCTGACCCAGCAATTCACCTCCTAGGAATCTACCTAGGAACACAAAAACACTAACCTGAAAGGAAACCTGCACTCCTATATTGCAGCACTATTTACTGGACCACCTCTCTGTAAAAAGAGTATGGAGCTTTCTGGAAACACTAAAAATAGATCTACTATATAATCCAGCAGTTCCACTCCTAGGTATCTACTCCCAAAATACAAAGACACTACTTGAAGGGACATGTGCATGCTTCATTGGACACTATTTACAATAACTCTGCTATGAACACAACCTAAGTATTCAATGACATAATTAGATAAAGAAAATGTAGTATATAAACACAATGGAATACAAGTCAGCTATAAAGAAGGGTGATACCTTGACATTTGCAACATCATGGAGAGAACTAGGAGGGATTATATTAAGTGAAAAAAGCTAGAAGGAGACAAATACTGAATGATTTTGCTCATACACTGGGTATAAAGAATAAAAACTGAGGAGGAGAGGGAGGAAAAAAAAATCCTTGAAATCCAATGCAGAACTGAGGCTTACCCAATGAGGAGGAAGGAGGCAAGGAGTAAAGGAAGAGGGTTCCCAATGGACTATGGAGAATATTATTAATGTTTGGGTGTGGGTGTGGTGTAACAACATACATTTGAAGAGGTGTGAATCTATACCCCTGAATCATATACAATGTTGTAAACCAGTATTACATCAATAAATATAATAAAAGCATTAAAGGTAATTTAAAATATATTTTAAAAGAGCAAAAGATGGTCAGAAAACAAAAGAAACAAACAGAAAGCAAATAATAAAATGATGCAAACACTTTAATTAGCAAGCAGATATTGAGAGACCAGAATCAAAGATTTCAAATAAGTCACCAATAGTATGTATGTATGTATGTGGACATGTACATGTGTGCATGTACGTATGTACACACACATGTATGATGTTGAAAGCATGTGGTAAAAAAGGCATTATGGAAACAATAAAGAGAAGAATTTTGGCACTGCCAGGCTAATATAAAATAAAGTTCAAACAAATGGGCAATTCATAAGTAAAGAGGAATATTTCATTAGAAAGACATAAACATTGAAATCTGCAGGTGCTAAGAACAGTCTCAAAATATATGAAGCTAAAAACTGACATAAATAAAATCAGTAAATAAATAAATCTTAAACTATTAACCACCAATTCTACTTACATTTGCAGAATATAATCCAACAACTACAAAATATTCATATTTTTAAATTGCACATGGTATCTTAACCAACACAGGCCATATGACAGGCTATAAAACCAATACAATTAATTTAAATTTTCTCTAATGATATATTAAAGTATCAGGAATGTTAAGATATTTAGAAAAACTCCAAATACCAATAATGTTTTTTAATTTATTAACAATGAAAATATAGCACTGAAATTAATGGAATGAATTTAAAGCAGTGCTTGGAAAAATGCTTTATCATCTATAAACAGCAACTATTAGAAAAAAAGGAGAAGTTTAAAATCTATGAGTTCTTTCAAAATCCTTAGGAATCCACAAAAAAAATCTATTAAAACATATGAATTTAGCAAAATACCAGAAGGCAAGACCAGTGACTAAAAATATTTCTAAATATTAAAAATGAGCAATTAAAATCCAAAATTAAAATATTGACTCCACTTCTAACATGTCCTCACAAATCACTAGATATGAATCTAACATACAGATGAGATCTGTATGATGATAATCACAAACCACTGATGAAAGAAACTTAAATAAATGAAAAGATACATTGTGTTCATGGACTTGGGTGATTCAAAACTCCATGAATCCTACATTGCTATATACATTTTAAAGATCCAGAAGTATATTATTGCTGTTGGTTATAGAGAGGAACTGATAAAAAATATTTATATGGAAAAGGAAAGGAATTAGAATGACTTTTGTAAAAGATGAAAAAAAGAGAGAAAACACTACCCAGTTGTAAGACATCAATTCAGTAATGAAGACTGTGTGTTACTAGGATAAAAATAGACATACAAAAGAGAAGGGGGTGGGAGAGAGTTGAAAATGGGGAGAGAAGAGCAAATTAAACAAATAAAATAGGATAAAAGATCATGACCAAGTAGCATTTATCTTAGGAACGCAATCTTGGTTTTAAATTAGAAAATAATTCAATACAAATTACTAAATAAATATAATAAAAGGTAAAAAACATACAAGTATTTAAATAAGGTACAGAACAAAATTCGCTATGTAAGTACTTTAGCAAACTAAGAAAAGTATAACACTTCTTCAAACTGGCAAAACACACCTAAGAAAATTCTACTTAATATGAGTGAAATTTTTATTGACCTGTAATATTGGTAATAGGGCAAGAATGCTGTCTCTATTTCTCATCAATACAGTACTGAACGACTTCGCCATTGCAGTAAGTAAAGAAATAATGGCACAAACATCAGATTAAGGAGTAAAACTGTTATTTGCAGATGATATTGCTTATCATGTAAATAATACAGAGTCTACAACATAATTATAAAATCTAATCATTTTATTAAGCAGAATCATAGCATCTAAGTTAATTTTTAAAAATCAACTGCATTTTTATATGCTAACTAGAAAATTAATTAAAACAATTCCATTTACAATAGAGCAAAAAAAAAATCCTTACGAATAAATCTAAGAAAGGTTTTGTTAAAACTGTACAATGAAAACAACAAACATACTGAGACAAATTTAAAATGATTTACACAAGCAGAGATTTATCATTTTCAGTGAATGTAAGACAGCATTTGTTTAGGATAATAATTATAGTTTTTTCCTCTAAAATCAATGAAATCAAGTTTCAAAATTGTAGAAATAGCCATGCTAACTCTAAATTGCATATAGAAATTCAAAAAAACTGAATTACCAATTTTTAAAATGTCATAAAATAGTTACTATTAAGTTACAGTAGTCAATATACTTTATAGATTTGTAGATGAGTGGAACAGAACTAAACCCACACAAATATAATGAGTTAAATTTTTGACAGAAGCACCAAAAATATTAATAGGGAAAGATCTTCAGCAAATGGTGCAGATCATCATGACAGACTGTATAGTAAAAAATAAATGATAACTGACCCTTAACTAATAACAAAAAGAAAAATTAATTCAAAATGGATCATAGATCTAAATCTAAACCCCAAAAATATTATTCAAAAAACAGAATATTCTGTGACCTTAGAGATAGAGAAGTTATTAGAACACAAAAATATATGAACCAGATATTAAAAATTGATAAATTTGTCTTCTCAACTTTTTACTCTGAAAGCAAAAATAAAAGCCACCATCTAGAATATATTCACAGCACATATAGCTTATGTCCATACTATATTAGGAACCCTTATAACTCAGTAAGACAAATAACCCACTTAAAAATGGGAATGATATTTGAACAAATTTTGAGCAAAAGAAATATAATATCCAATAGGATCTTGAACGTATCTTTATAAAAGGAAAAGGAAAATTAAAACCACGAGGAGATACCACAACACACAGATAATGGAATGGGTAAAATTTAAAACTCTGACCATACTACGCTTCGGAGAGGATTTAAAATAACTGGAATTTCCCAAAATTGTTGGTAAAACATGAAATTTTACAGCCACTTTAGAAAATAATTTGGCTTTTTTTTTTTATAAAGTTAAACATACACTTACCGTATGACCCAGCAATCGTAGTGATGGGTATTTTCCCAGGAGAACTGAAAACATATGTCCACACAAAGCCTTGTACAGGAATGTTCATAGCAGCTTTATTTGTAATGGCCTAAAACTGGAAACAACCCAAATGTCCATCATCAGGTGAATGGATAAACAAAATGTGGTGTATCCATACAATGGAATACTACTCAGCAATAAAGAGAAACTAACTAGTATTACATGCGATATCTCAGTACCATTAGGCTGAGTGAAAGAATTCAAAGATTATATACTGCATGACTCCATTTATAGAAAGTCATAAAAATGCATGCAAATATATAATGAGACAAAGCATTTTAGTATTTTCTTGGGAAGGGGTACTGAGGTAGGATAAATAATACAAAGGCAGATGCAAAGTTGAGTGTTATAGTAAAGATCCGTTTCTATACTGTAGTGATAAGTTTCATGGATGTACACATGTTCAATTTATTCAACTACATTATTTCAATATGTATAGTTACTTATATGTTAATACTGATTCTAACAACAAGTTGTAGAAGTTAACTGTAAGACACGAGTTAGTGATTATCATGTAAAACAGTTCTATTTGCCATTGTTGATTACCTCAATAAATGTTAAAAGTACAAAATTCTGAATTAGGAGAAAAAATACCAAATTCTGTTGAGAGAGAGATCTGAGAAGAGAAGGAAGACAATGAATTGCTGAAGTCACAGAGGGAGCTTCAGCTATGTCCTATTTAAATCACTTTAAATCTCAGAATATAAAGCAAGTGGCAGAATATGAACATTTTTTGGAATGGGTGATAAGTGTATACTTGTTAACAATGATCATTTTCTATATTTCTATAATAGATTTTTAATATAAGATATTATAAATATTTTGTTTCTAACTAGCATTAAAATGTCACATACACGGGTGAATTGGTGGTGGGCTACCCAAGGGGAATACAAAATGTAAAAGACATAAATAACAATAAAAATATATATTTATAAAAAAAAAGTCACATACATGACACACACAAACATGTCTTTCTCTGAAAACAAAAACTAAGAAACAAAAGTAAACCTTTGTACAAATCATTTCAATGAGCAATTAAACATTAGAAGGGAAAATTATATGAATTTTATTTTTACATAACACGTTTAGAGAAAGCAAGAAGAGGGGAATATTGTAATTCATTTGTTAAATAGCTATGTACTAATGATAAGAATGTAAAACATATTTACAAGAAAAATACAGACCAAAATCCCTCATTCACAAAGACACAAAAATCCTTAACTCTTAGTCTATGAAATCTAGCATTATATAAAAATTACAAGCAGTGACCACATATAGATACATTAGGTCGGTAAATGCAAGGTCAGTTTTAACATACTTCTATCAATCATCACAAAATATAAAAGATTAAAAAATAGGATTATCTTAATGATGTCTAAAAGACATGAAAAATTTCAATCTCATCCAGGGTGAAAAATCAAAATAAGTAAGAGATGAAAATGAATTTCCTTCATTAACCTGATTAGCAGTATGTTAAAAGCATCTACATAGTATCACAGCTAATCAGGTAAGCGTGTGGGCCTTTGCAAAGACAACAGTATAAGAATGCCCATTTTCACCATTTTTGCTGAACAATTTTCTGTATTATAGCCAGACTAATAAGTCAATGAAATTAAACAAAGGGCTTAGAAATTCTAAATAAAGTGAAATAGTCTTTATTCTTATATGACATGACTAAGTATGAAGAAAACTCAATATAAATAGCAGAAGTATACTGAGTTTGTTGACACAAGATCAATATTTCTTGAAGAAAAAGGGAAAATACCCTTCATGAGTTTGAGCGAATAGATATTTTTGGGGTGGACACAAAATCTTTGGGCCATTGAGAAAAAATGAGAAAACTTTGTCAAAATAAAAATTTCTATATTTGAAAGATCACTGAGTGGAAAGAGAATACATATGGATTTGTGTCCAGGATATATAAACTAAAACTTGTATGTCAATATCTAGAATAAATATAATAATTGGGTAAAGAAATTATTTGATCCGTTGCCAAAAGGATATATTAGCACTCAAAGAGAACATGAGAAAATATTTGATATCAAGAAAATGAAAATTAATGTCACTGAGATAGCACTATACCTTGATTAAAGTGTTCAAACTTAAAAAGATGGAAAAAATCAGTATTTTAAAAGCATGAAAACAACTAGAAATTTCATACATTGCTGGTAAATATATAAAATCATACAATTACTTTGTAAAAGTCTGGGAGTGTCTAAACAGGTTAAACATACCTTTCTATTATTACCCTAAAACTTAACTCTTATGGATTTACCCAAGAGAAATGAAAACAGATGTTTTCATCATATGGAATGAAAAATTTACACAGAAATGCTCTTACAATTTTTTTCACAATAGCCCCAAACTGGAAACAATCCAAATGCCTATACCAAGAGTTGAATGAATAAACAAACAGTGGTATATTTAATAAGTAGGTGTGTATAATTGTGATATAGGATAAAGGAACAATTTTGGGAAATGGAGATTTCTTCATAATAACTGGTTTAAACCATAGGCATATTGCTAAAATTCATTTAACTGTACAATTAAAATATGTACATTTGAAATTAAAATATGCATATATAAAATAAGCATACTACACCTTAATTAAGTTCATTAAAAATCATTTTTTTCACAAATAAAGTTCCCAGCCCAAATGGTTTCACTGATGGATTATATAAAACATTTAGGAAAAAAACACTTTTATTACAGATCTATCAGGATACAGAGGACAGGACACTTATTTTATTTTTCATGGCTGTTATAATTTTGATACAAGGAATGAGAAAGAAATTGCATTAAAATGCATAATATAAAAAATACAAATCCTTAAAGTACTAGAAAATTAAACACTGTAATATATGATGAAGTGGGATTTGTTCAAGGAATGTAAATTTCAATACATAACTTAAAGATTCAATATAATTCATTATTTTATTTCAAAAAAATTAACTTCCATGTATGATGAAATACCTCAAAACTAAGAAAATACAGGAATTTTTTAATATGAAAGTTATACAAAAATACTGCAGCTTAGCATTATACTTCAAGGTAAAATATTTACTGCTTTCTTCCAAAGACTGGGAACAAAATAAGCAAGTCTATTTTAATAATATATATAAATATTTAATCAGCATCCATCCAACTGCAAAGAAGAAATAAAGGACATATACATTAAAAGTAATTAAATACTGTATTTGTTATCCTTGATTATTTACAAAACAAATCAAAGGGGTCCACAGGTTATTTCCTATAAATGTATTAGGTCATAGAAAATCATTCCACATATGGGATAATTTTATTTCATATTAAAAGCTAACAACTGGGAAAAATTAAAATTTTATTTTTGAAGAATTAAAAATGTGCAATACATTCTCACTGAAAATTACAAAATATTTATGGGAGAAACTAAAGAAGCACTTAAGCAATAGAGACCTTCAACTGTTTTTCTTAGTGGCTGTAGCAATTTACATTCTTACCAACAGTGCACAAGGGTTTCCCATTTTCTCCACAACTTTATCAATACTTAAATTATTGTCTTTTTGCTAATAACCTGATAACAAGTATATGGTGATATCTCTTTGCAGTTTTGATTTTTATTTCCCTGATGATTAGGGATGTTGAGTACCTTTCCAAAAACATACTATTGTTTGTAGGTATTCATTTGAAAAATGTATATTCACATCCTTTGTTCATTTATTAACAAGATTATTAATATTATTGCTATTGAGCATTTGAGTTTATTGTATGTTTTGGATATGCCTTGAAAATATTTACCTAAGATATATAAACAACCTAAATAATCACTGACAGGTGAAAGGATAAAGAAAAAGTGTTCTATATATACAATGGATATCATTTAACCCTAAAAGAGATGGAATCCTGCCATTTGTGCCTTAATAGAGGAATGAAGAGGACATATTGCTAATAAAAATAAGTCAGACACAGAAAAATAGATACTTCAGGATCTCACTTATATGTAGAATCTAAAATAGTCAAACTCACAAGAGCAGAGAGTAGAATGATGGTTGCCAAGGGATTGTGGGAGAGAGAAATGAGATATTAAAGCTGCTCCCCTCAGCAGTGTATTTCTGATCTGCCTGATCTGCTACCCTCTCTGTCTCTGGTGAACGGTCTTGCTGCCCCATGCCTCTGGCCTGTACTCCAGCTTGTATGTATAAATAAATAAATCTTCAAAAAAAAAGTTTCAGTTATGCAGCATGAATAAATTCTAGAGATCTAATGTACAACAATGTGACTATAGTTAATAACATTGTATTGCATGCTTAAAAACCGTGAAAGAGCCCACACTAAACACAAAAAGAGGAGGATATGTTCATTTGCTTGACTGTGGTTATTATTTCACAATGTATACATATAGCAATCATCAAGGTGAAAATATTAAACGCATGATTTTGTCAGTTATGAGATACTGAAGATGAACAAAGAAACAACACATTTTTGAATACTAAGTCACATTCTCTACAATTTATAATTCTATCAGGCTTACTGGAAAATGGAGAATGACCAGTTGATTCTAAAGTGTATGTAGAAATAAAAATGGTCTTGTAGCAGGCTATATGTTTCAAAGATGTTAAACATGCTATATCCCACCCTACATGTTTAAACAAATGAGCAGTGGAGTGTGTTACCTTCTCTTAAGACTAAGTGGACCTTTGTAAGAACAGCAAAAGTGACTATAGGTCACTCAGCAAACAATGAAACATTCACAATAAATCATATTGAGTGAAAATTTACTTGGCATGAAAGAGGCAAAACAAAACTATGACCCATAATGCAAGAATAAATTAATTAAAATCTCCCCTAAACACATATGTAGGGAATATATTTAAATAACTAATATAACAATATCTTACATGTCCAAACATAATATATGGAAGATATTAAAAGCACCTAAATCAATATTTTAGAGGTCCCTACTACGATTAGTGAAATAAAAATACCCGGAGTTGAACGGATGATCAATTTGACAGTGCAGAAAAAAATGATTAGTAAATTTGGAGGACATAGCCACAGAAACTAAAATATAATACAGAATATTTATTAATGAAGAGATCAATAAAGAGCTATTGGGAAAATGTCAACCTGTCTAATATGTTTATAATTGAAAACCCTAAAAGTGAAAAGGTTAATGAAAATCATTGAGAAAATACAACAATTTTCAAAATTTGAGGAGTACTGGCTATCCACAGACCCAAGAAATTCAATGCGTTTGTGAGTGTGTGTTTATCAAAAGCAGTGATAAACAGAAAATCCTGATAGCGAGGAAAGACAACTATTATACATGGAGAAACAATGAAAAGGATGACAGAAAATTTCATATGGGCAACACTTCAAATGCAAAAACAGGGGGTAATATTTATGAACTTACAAACAACAAAATCACTGTCAATCCAGAATTCTAAATTGAGTAAACAAAACTGTTTAAAATTGAAGATAGTTTTTTTTTCAGATACTAAGAAGAGAAAAAATTCTTCAATAGTGGAATCAAAACCAAACAAATCAAATAAAAGCCTGTAGGCCACAGAAAAACGTCTATAGATAGAATTGCATCTATATACAGAATGAAACCTAGTAGAACTGGTAATTACATGAGTACAAAAATGAGATTATTATATTATTTATATGCCTATAAAATATAAAGGTTTAAAAATTTGACAGCATAGTGTGAAAATTGTAACATCTGTAAAACTAAAATGGATGTCAACAATAGCACAAAGGTCAGGAAGGAAGATACTTTTAAGATATTTATATACTATGTCAAAATGATATAAGCCTAAAGCAACCACTAAAACAAAATCACAAATAGCTGTATGTAGTAAACTAGGCTGATAGAATAATTAACAATATTCAATTAATTTAATGCAGAAAAACTTGACAGTGAGATATTACACTTACACCTAACAATATGAGTAATGACATTAAATTTGGTTTAAAGAACCCAATGATAGTGTCAGATCAGATTTGAAAAGCAAGTTCAAATTAGATGTTGCCTAAAGAAATATTAAATATGAAGATATAAAAGATGAAAAAGGGATAGTAAAAGATAAAACGTGTACTGCTCAGTTTTATGTTAACTTGACTAAGAGGCAGTCGCTATTCAATCAAATACTATTTTAGTCATTACTGTAAAGATATTTCATAGTTATGATTAACATTTACAATTAGGTCAGTTTAAAGATATAATTGGTAGGAATGATATAATAAGAAAAAAAAGTCCTAACAGTGGAACTGAAGTTCCCTTGAAATTTCTTTGAGTAAGAGGAAATACTTACTATGAATTTTGCCTGTAAACTTCAGCTTCAGCCTATGGGTAACAAGATAATATTGGTAATATTAATATTAGACAACAGAAGCCAGAGGAAAGACTATTACAAGAAAGGTGTCAGTTTAACTAGAAGGAAATAACCACCTTAGCCCTTTACGTACCTAATAGTGGAACTTCAAAATACATGAAGCAAACATTGAAATAACTATAAAGAGAATGGGCACATCAACTATTTGAATAATAAAAGTAAATGTCTCTTTCTAAATAGCCAATAGAATACAAAATACGAATCAATCCCAAGCCATAGGAGATTTAGTTAGCGTTGTCAACCAAAACTTACCTATTTGATATTTATAGGACATTCTACCCAATGATGGAAAAAAAAGACGCTTTTGAAGTAAAATGGAACACCTACCTATACCTTATGCTGAATCATAAAACATGTCTCAATTTCAAAAGTATTCAAAATATGCAAAGTATGTTCTCTGACAATAACTGAATTAAATTACATTTCAATAAAAGAAACATCTTTGGCAATTCCCATAGCTTTTGAAATTAAACTGAATTCTTCTAAATTTCCAATTTCTTAAAGAAGAAAACAAAAGAGAAAATAGCATTTTTAAGTGAATAAAAATGAAAATACAGTATGTCAAAATTTGGGAGGTGCCACTAAAGCAGTAATATAAAGAGATACATAACCTTGAAGAACACAAATTTTTAAAACCTAAATAGCCATATGTGCTAAAATACTGAATATTTAGCCAAAAACAAAGAAACCATTTCCAACAAAGAAAGCAAATAAAAGGTGTATTCTGCTATCACTATGCTGCTTATAGAAAAATGCAAGAGAAAAGAAATAAAGATGGAAATGACAAATAAAAAGAACCAGCCCCTGATAATTTGAAAGATTCTTAGTCTAACCATATTGCTAATACAACTAAAATTAGCAAAAATAGTGTTTAAAATTATGTGCTGGTGAGTTGGTGGTGTCTACACTATGGTAGTAAGACCTGATGGGGATACCCAAGTATTACCTCAGTTAAAAAAAAAAAAAGTGTGCTCTGGGGCCTTTCTGGTGGCGCAGGGGTTAAGTCTCAGCACTATCAAGCTATCACAGGCCACTGCACATGAGTCTGACCCCTTGCCAGGGAGCTAACCCACATGGTGCAGCAGACCTCTCTGAAGAAATACAATGGGCAAAAAGAAAATGGAGAAGAAAAAGAAGAGAAAGAAAAAAAAAAAGAAAATGGAATGACATATTAAAAAACTCCAAGACAAAAAAATGGTAGCCAGAATACTTTATACTACATAGCTCTCCTTCCTATATGAGGAAAATATAAGGACCTTCTCAGACACACAAATTTTTCAGAAATTTGCTACTACTAAGCCCCATTCTAAGAAATATCACAAAAAGCCTTAGATTCAAAACCCAAACAGGAATGTACATGAAGAAATCAACAAAGCATTAAATAGAAACACAAAGTGATGAGAAAATGGGAAATAACAGACTTCCATGTATCAATAACCTCCCTAAACATTAATGAACTAAATTCACCAATTAAAAGACACTGAATTAAAAGACACACATGTTGGATTAGAAAATAGAATCCAACCTTCTGCTGCCTCTAGGAAACACTCCTAAGTTCCAGAAATAAACATAGACTGAAAGTAAGGGAATGGAAAACAATTCTACAAGAAAATGGTTCCCCAAAGAAGGCAGGGGCAGCCATACTTATATCAGATAAAATAAACTTCAAGCTAAAAAAGGTGACAAGAAACATAGATGGATACTATATAATGATCAAGGGGACAACACAACAGGAATACATGACACTCATCAATATATACTCACCAAATGAGGGAACTCTAAAACACATTAGGCAATCATTATCATGTCTGAAAACAGACATTGGAGAAAATCCATGTGACAGGAGACTTCAACACCCCACTCTCACCAATGGGCAGATCAACAAGACAGAAAATAAACAAGGACAAAATCCATAAACAAAGTCTAGACCACATGGAACTAACAAACATTTATAGGACATTATAGTTACCAAAACTGAATTCATATTTTTCTCAAGTGCAGATGGATCATTCTCCAGGATCAACCCACATACTGGGTTATAAGACAAACATCAACAAGTATGTGAAGACTGAAAACATACTGAGTAACTTCTCTGAATAAAAAAGTACCAAGATAGAAAAAACAATACAAAAAGAAAGTAAGGAGGTCCCCTGTGTGGAGACTGAACAACACATTACTGAAAGACCATAAGGGACATTGGAGATTAATTACAGGTATTGTGGTGGTGGGAGAATTATGGTGACTACACCTGAAGGGAGAAATCAAATACTGTACAAAAATGAATAATATAAGAAAATAAAAAAATAATAAACATATATATAAAGAAACACAGAATACTGTATCTTGCAAGGCCCTTTTTCAGATATAAGAAATAAAGGCTTTCCCAGACAAACCAAAATTGAAACACTCTGCCAACATTAGAACTCCCCTATATGCCACATTGAAAGGAACTTTAATATCTAAGTCAAAGAGAAATCCACAACAAATTGAACAAGGAAACAGAACCAGAAAACTAAAAACAGAGATGACATAGAAAGTCTATGTATATTAATAATCACTCTTAATGTAAATGTATTGAACTTACCAATCAACACGCACAAGGTGGCTGGCAGGATCAGAAAACAAAAAACTTTCTGCTATTTCCAGGAGACCATCTAAACTTCCAAGATAAATAGGCTTAAAGTAAAAGATTGGAAAACAATCCATCAAGCAAATGGTACACAAAAAAGGCAAGAGTAGCCACAGTTATATCAGATAAAATGGATTTTCAGTTTTAAAAAATAACAAATGACAGGGATGGTTATTATGTAATTATTAAGGGATCAATACATGAGGAAGACATAATACTCTTCAATACACATTGAACCAAATGTAAAAGCATAAACATGTATAAGGAAACTAATGATGAAAAAATCTAAAAATAAATACTGACAGCATAAAATAGTAGTAGGTGATTTCAAAAATCCATTAACATCAATGGACAGATCAAACAGACAGAAAGAAAAAACAAGGAAATCACCACCTTAATGGAGGTTTCAGATCGGATGAGCTGAATGAACAATTAAAGTGCATTACACCACCTAAAAACTGGAATACATATTCTTTTCAATGTGAACATAAAACATTCTTGAGAACAGACCACTTGTTGGGTTTCAAATTAGTGTTAATAACACTGGTCAACATTGAGATCGTTACTGACTTTAAAAGGCCCTAATCTGTAGTATCTTGGTGTGCTGAACATGAATATAACCCTGAAAATTTTTTATTAGCTCTGATTTTGAAGGTATTTAATAGAATTCATTTTGTATGTTTCACCATGTAAATTTATCCAGTAGGACTACAACAACATCCTAAATCAGCCTAGAATGATGTAATATTGCATCACACTGCATAATACCATCATGCATACATTATCCAGAGTTGATTGCATCATTTTCTGATGCACTGCAATACTATAGCCAGGCGGCTGATGAAGTAAGCTGATGTCAGCAGTGCACTATATTATTATATTAAGCCGTGTTGGAAAGGTTGAGCATTGAAAATATTTCAGACTTTGAGACAGTTTAAACTACTGTTCCATAGAAGTGTTATTATTTTATCCATTTAGGCACAATACAGAACAGTAATACCTCGAAAGTGCATTAATAATGTGGACAATTTCTGCTCTATTTGTGGGGAAGAGACATTTGCCAACCAGAAGAAAAGTATCACTTCTCAAAAAAAGAAGTTTATCATCTTTACTTTGGATGCAAGGTTGGTGACCAAGACAAGCCTTGGGCCCCGCTTAGATGCTGTGCTATCTGTCCAACACAGCTTTCACAGTGGTTAAATGGCAAAAGACCATCAATGCTGTTTGCAGTCCCCATGGTGGGGAGAGAGCCAAGCAACCACATAAAAGACTGTTACTTCTGCTTGGTTCTTCCTCTTTCTGACAGAATAACAAAGCAAAAGAAGTCAAGAACAGTCTACCCATACATTGCGTCTGAATTGAGACCAGTTCCACATGGTGAGGGACTTCCTATTCCAGATCCTCCAGCAGTTTTCTCTTGATTCATCTGATGAGGACAAGGGTGAGCCAACCTGTTCCTCTCCTGTTCCAACAGCACCCAGTGATAGAGATCTTCATTGTGGTTCATCATCAACCCACACAGACTAACACAGGAAGAACTAAATGACCTGGTTCGTGATTTGGACTTATCCAAGAACAAGGCAGAATTGCTAGGATCAAGACTCCAACAATGGAATCTTCTAGAAGATGTCACAATTACTTTTTTTTTTTTTTTTTTTTTTT
>PVIJ01018054.1:0-27469 GCA_004024925.1 Scalopus aquaticus | reverse complement strand
TCAGCAGGAGATTTTTTTTCAGCAACAGGTATGGGAGGGGTTTTGGGGATTGTCAGTCAATAGTCCTTAAATTCCATCCTGGAGATTTTTTCAGCAACAGGTATGGGAGGGGTTTTGGGGATTGTCAGTCAATAGTCCTTAAATTCCATCCTTCCCCTCCTATTCATTTGCATTCTAAAGCCCAGAAAGAGGTGGTCTCTGTAGGAGGTTTTCCAGCCCAACCTGTTTTTCTGGCTAATCTATCACCTAGCAACCAGTGGGGGATGTTTCTTGCTTGGACTTTCTCCCCTTTGAGATGTTATGTAGCCCCAGGTGGGGGATGGGACACAGTGACCCTCCCGCTTTCCTGCTCCTCAGGGCTGCCATGCAGGGAAAAGAGGGGGGTGGTGGGGTGGGGGAGTGGGGGTCGTGCTCCCAGTCGGCTGGCCGGAGCCCTCTGACCTCACCGCAGTTTCTAACCTTGTATTCAGTGGCTCTCAGGGGAAGCTGGTCCGCCCATCTCTCCTCTTTGCTCCTCCTTTGTGTGGAATTAGATGTCCCCTCTCTTCTCTTTACTCCAACTCTTCAGTTTATTTTTAAGTCCAAAGCACCCCCGGGGTTGATTGTATTGCGTAGGGTATCCGGTTCTCTTCGAGACAGCTCTCAAAGTTAGGGATATTTTTCTCCATAAATCGATTTTTTGTAGGAGAGCCTGATCCTAGCGTCTGTTCGCCGCCATGTTTTGGTTGCGTGTTGAGGAAGGATTTTTAAAGGGAGGACTTGCCTACCATGTAAGATAAGGCATGTATGTTATAATGCCACAATTACAGAGGCAGTGGCATTTGTGTCCAGCAGGCAAATGGACCAACAAAAAAAGATTGAGAGTTTGGAAATCAGTCCTGTCTATTAGAAACTCGGGTGTGGAAAAAATGACTCTAGAAATCAACTGGGCAAACTCATTGATAAATGGTTTTTGGACAACTTTTTCACCATGGAGAGGAAAATAAAACTAAATTGCAACCTACTACCTCATACCAAAGTAAAGAACTCCATAAGGCTTACAGTGTCAATGTAAAATATAAATCTATCAAGTCAGCAGAGAATACTGAAGAACCATTTTGTAACCAAGGGTTGGGCAAGGAATTCTTAAACAAAATTGCCTGTCTTTCACTGGGAGATGGAGGGAAATGAGTTCTGGGGTCAGAAGTCTTAAGATGGTCTGCAGGGCAGTGTTCTTTTGTAGTCTCTTGGAGAGAAGCTATTTCCTTGCTGTTCTAGTTTCTAGAAGATACCTACATCCCTTGACTTGTAGACCCATCCTTTCTCTTCAAAGCCAGTAGCATAGCACTATCTCTCCTTTTGGTTTCCTTTTCTCTTGTAAGAACCCTTTTGAACCACATAATCCAGGATAATCTTCCTGAATTTAATTTCAAGATCCTTAATTGAATCACATCTATGTTTCTTTCGCCATGCAAGATAACATATTCTCAGGTTCTAGATATTGGGATATGGCCATTTTGTGGGGTTCGGACTGGGGGCATTTTCTCTATCACAGGATTTGTGATTGGGGACAGAAGATAGTAGGGTATGTGGAAGGATATGTCCTGAGCCAGATTTGGGAGGTGAAGACAGTTTGGCTGGTGGGTCAGAGGTTCATATTGAGGCTGAGAAGGATTTCAAATGCCAGGGTGCCTTCTCCAGGTCTGTCTATTAGCAGAAGCTTCTGGATCCCTGGAGACCTGACTTAAAATCAGACTTCTTCCCTACAGGAAGCCAAGCCTGCTTGAGGAAGTGCTACTGGCCATTTAACCAAAACATAAACTCAGTTTTATCTGTTATAGTTTGGGTTATCATTCAGCACATACTCACTCCCCCTCTACCACTTCTCCATGTGGGTGGAGTAGCACCACTGGTGTTGGACTTGCCTAGACAATTTGCTTTGTCTGTCCAGGAGGTAGACCTGACGTCAGCGAGGCCATAGGAGTTGTGCATGGGTTGATCTGACCTTGGTGCATCCATGGTAGAAAGGATGTCCCAAGTAACTGCTGCCCCTCAACCTGGGCCCTGGAATAAACACAGGGATAGTGCACAGTCGCCAGCCAGCTGACGAGCAGTCAGACGAGCAGATGCTTGAGCTCAAGCTGAATGCCTGTCGTCAACCAGTGACCTTGGGGTGATTTGTTACCCAGCAATATCCCACTAATGCAGGTGCCCATATCATTTCATTTTGCATCAACCTCAGGAGACTGCTTAATTGACTGTCCCAGGAGGATTCAGTGATGTCGATCATTAGCTCCCCTTTACCTTTTATAAAAACATTGCTTAGAAAGGGTGACATTATTGTTTCAAGGTTGCCCCCTCCATAGTATCAAAGGGCAAGAGAGAGGAAGAGTGACAGCTCTGGCACCTGTCATCACTGTGTGCAGATGAGAAGTGGGTTGGGACCCTGCGAGGGAGCCTGTAGGGAAAGCTCACCCCCGCTAGGGCAGCCTTAGGAGACTGCCAACATGGAGGTCTCATGGGTCTGATTTGAAGGAACGTCACTGGTGGCCTCTGTAGGGGCTGTGCAATGTTGTATCTCAACGCCATGGCCAGAGGGTGCTCCATTGGAGCTCCCATTGGTTCCGGGTTTGCCCAGAACCACGCCATGGACATCTTAGCCAGTCATCTTTACAGAGATCCGCCCAGTGAGTCAGAGGGTGCTCCCCAAATGGCAGAGCAGATCCTCATAGGGTAAATGGATCTAATGACCAGGCTGGTCACCCTGTACTCCCTCTTCTATGGGGATTTGCTTCTTGGTGCTTTGCCTCAAGGTGACAGAGATCACTTTGTCAGACACCCGTTCTCATTGCCTAAGTCAGTCCCAAATGAGACCCCACGCAGAATAAGCCTGCTGTAACTGACTGGTTTTTGTTTGAAAAGTTCCCTTCAATTTAATGATACTCTTGTACATTTCAAAAGAATAAAGCTTTGGACATCATAAAAAAGCTGGGTAGGCATTTCTGGGGCTGCTGACACAGCAGGGCTCTTCAAGGTCCAGCAGTCCTGAGTGGTGTCTATAGATTAATGTGATTCCTTGGGAGATCAAGAATGTCCCAGCTGCGAGCAGCCTCTGCACTGAAACCCACCCCCCCACAGTGCTGAAAGGGGTGGGAGATAATTCCACAAGACCGGCCTGCAGAGTCCAGTTGGGAGAGATGACTTTTGTTTTTATTTATTTCACATCTTCTAAGACAGTTGGATTTACACGTGGCCTCTCACCAGCATCACAGGGACAACAGCTTAGCTGCACTGAGGCCCCTTTCCTAAGTCCCGTGCCCACACTACTCATAGCCAGTGTTTGCCCCGCAGAAGGGCATGTTCTGGATGTTTCCTACCTTCTCTGGTCCCAGCTCAATGTGGATTTTGAACTTCAGAGAGGTTTTAGGTTTTATTCCTTGTCTAGTTTTTTTTTCCTCTTTTTTTTTTTTTTTAAAAAAAATAAGGAGAGTTGCCATGAATTAAGTGTAAATTGAATCGGAGCCCAGAAGATGTTACTGGCTCACCTTTTCTTCTCCCCCCTCCCCTAACCCCGAAACTCTTTGCCTTTCTCTGGAAACTGAAACCATGTAATTTAGAAATTGCTTCTCTCTTTCCAACTTGATTTCCTCTGTCACAAAAGTAATTTTTAAACATTATGAAGCTTTTATTTCCAGGCTGCAAGCTTGTGCCTGTGTCCATTTAACGCTTCCGGGCATTGGAGCACCTGAGCAGTCAGTGTGGTGGGGGTGCTTGGCTGGGGTGCCTCTGGCCACCTTGCTCCCCATTCGGCAACAACAGTCCAGGTGGCCGCACCTGGGTGGGCAGAGAGGGAGACGCAGGCCTCAGCCGGGGCTGGGAGTCAAAGAGGGGCACCCAGCGTGTGGGATTGTGGACAGGAGGTGCCCAGCAGAAGGGAGCTGGGAGGGGAGGGATGGGGCCGTGGAGTGTCTGGATGTCCAGGCAGTGGGTTCCTGCGTCAGTTGAGGTCTAGTTAGGGGATACATTGTGCCAGTCACTTACACAGAAACTTGTCTGTGAAGAACTGTTAGCTGTCATAGTTCTCACACTACCGAGGCAGCCCGGAACATCAGAGTGAATGCCTAAGTTGCCACATGAGAGCTTCTTGAATTTTATTTTTTAAGATTTATTTATTTATGCATATAAGAACTGGGGTGTAGGCCAGAGGTGCAGGGTGGTGAGAGGATTCACCAGAGACAGAGCGAGGAGCAGAATAGGCGGATTGACTGAAATACAATGCTGAGGGGAGCAGCGGGCAGACAGGAGAGGTCTGCTGTGCCCTGTGGGTAGCTCCCTCTCTGGGGATCCAACTCATGCTGCAGTGGCTCTGGATAGCTTCATAGTGCTGAGACTTAACCTGTTGTGCCACCAGGGAGGCCCCCTTTTTTTAATTTTAAGTTTACATTAGCAGGAGAAACACAGTCATCTATCAGGCACAGTATGAAATGCTAAGTCAGGGCACTCCACAGGTTCAGCATGATGTCAGGCCATTACCTTTCAGTGACATCATGTCTTTGCAAAGCTGGACTCCTGGTAGTTGCTGTGGTGAAAAGAAAGTATTGCTCAGAGTCCACATGGAGCTACCAGTGAGTGTTGGTGTCTGGTCTGAATCCATAGCCTGAGTTGCTCAGAGCTCAGTGCATGCTGCATCCCATTAGTGACTAATGGAGATTATTTCAGAATGTAATTAAAATATTTTTTCCTTGGATTTGTGTGTACAGTTTTCTCAAACCACCATTAAGTTGCTAGGATATAAATACTTATTAAGTTGTTTGGACTGATTAATAAATGAAAATGCTAGTTATTTCTTTGATTAGGAACTCAGAGAAAATTACCAAAGCACTAAGGGCACCATGAACCAAGAAAGTTTGAAAACCTCTGGTTAAATAGATGTAAAGAATTGGCCAGAAAACTGGAAAGGTAAGAAGAGGACAGGCAGGTACTGTGGGAGACAGATTCTGCTGGCTAGAGCAGAGAGAGCAGGCTAGAATTCAAACATTTGAAAGGGGCGAAGAGGAAGCCCACGTTGGCTGATGATTGTGTCTCGGGGGTGAAGTGGTGAGTTTGGTTCTAAAGTGTTGGAGAATCTGCAGACTCCATCCAGTTGCTTTGACAGAATGAACTTCTCAGGGTGAAGAAGTGACACAGGGCCATGCCCTCAGGAACAGGACAACTCTCCTTTCCTCACCTAGCTGGCAAGCCCCTCAGCTGCTCCCATTGGCAGAGATAGTCATGGAGCCAGGTGATGGAGCAGAGGTGTGGCTTGTTGAAACCCAGCCAGCATCACAAAGTGGGGTACAGAGGAATATTGGGGTCCGGAGGCAATGACTTAATAATCAGCCCAGAGCATGTGGGTTGCAGCTCTAAACTTGTTCTGGACCCAAGATTCTTGATTCCAGGCCATAGGTTACCTCTTGAACCTAAGCTATTCTCACTCTTGCTTCCCAATCTTCACCTCAAACTGTCCCACTGTACAGCCTATGAGATAGGGCTATTGAAACTGCCCTGACTTACCTTTCTTATCTTCCAGTGAAATTCACTCATGGAGCAGGACCCCTAACCCAACTCTGAGTGAAATAAACAATTGCAACAAGGTTTTCTTCCTTTAAAAAAAATGAGATTTCAGATCAACAGAGACCCAAAGACTGAGCAGAAGCTGGGAGAAAGGTGAGAATAGAAAGAGGAGGAAAGAGTAACAACATTCTGTCAAAATGTCATCCTTTGCAGCGTCTTCCCTAACCACCACCCCAAAAGGCCTTGCTTGCCATTTTTATCCAGCTTAGTCTTTCTCTGTTCCCTTCAGAAACACTTATTACAATGTGCAACTTTGTCAGCTCACATGTTTGATTGCTATTATGGTTGCTTCAATCTGTTCCCCCCACCCAGATTTTAAACTCAAAAGAGGCAGGAGCCATATCTATTTTTGTTTATGTCCCTGACAGCTAGCTTGCAACCCCATAGGTGTTCAATGACTATTTCAAACTAAGCCATGTTTATGAAAAGAGCAAGAACTTTAGTGTAAATGGGGAGAAAAGATCAAGAAAGATCAAGGAGCTGGTAGGAGACCTGAAATCAAAAAAGTTAAACTTTTAGGCACAAGACTCTTTCAAACTCCTGATCTCTCTGCTTAATATTTCTTCTCCATAGCACTGTTACCATGTGACAATTCTATGTAATATTTAGATTTATCCCATATGTCATTTAACCCCATCCCCACTAGACTAGGGCAGAAAGGATTTTTGTCCATTTGGTTTACTTCTCTATCTACTATAGTGCCAGGCACATGGTTAGAACTCAAAAATATTTATTAAAAGAATGAATGTGTCCAGTGCTTTATTTCTTCAAAGAATAATCATGCCATGCAATTAGTTGCTATTCTTAGGAATGGTTGGAGGAACCAAAACTTCTAGACTGACCAAACCTAACACCATGTAGGTGTGTGTGTTTATGGTAGAAGGTGGGAGATTGCTGCTCTTGTGGCCTGTCCCTTTCAGAATCAGAATCTTGATGTCCATTTGTTCTTGTGTCTTGGACTTTAAATGTGCTGCCTCCCTTACCTAGGTTTTAACTTTCTCTTACCTGTGCTTCCCACACCTTTCACCTTCACTTGGTCCATTTTATCCATCCTTTACCCTGCTTCAGCACAGCCTTCTTGATCTCTAGTCTCTGCTTTGCACTGTTGTTGGTTTACTCTGAAATATTTAGCAGTGGAATATTACAGGTAAGTTCCAGGTTAAGCTGGAATCCAGCCTTCCAATCAAGAACTCTCTATGCCGGGAAGGCCCCTTGGTATTCTAGTTAAGAAATTCCTTCTCCTGGGCAACAATACATTGTCCAGTGGCAATTGATACTGTGTCTTGACCAGTGAACTTTATTTTGCTACATACCATACTAAGTGCCAGAAATTGGTGGCTGTGGTTGAAATCTGGAGCTTGTTGGCTAGTATAACAAGAAGTATTATACATGGACTCTCATGGGTGCAACTGAAGGTATTCAAATATGTGGGTTGACTGAAATACAGCTGTACATAGTGAAGGAGAAATCAGAAAGACTTTTAGCCTCTAACTGTAGGAATGGTATTCAAGTCTTGATTCCTAAATGGTCCAGTGTCACCTATTAAATAAGGAGAATTCCTTTTTGCCTGATGTGATTATGATAATTTTTCCCCCTAGAATGGGTATAGCTAAAGTACCACCCATGATCATGACTACCTGTTTTTGTAAATAGACCTATTGAAACACTTTGGTGTACATATTGTCTGTGTCTGCCTTTGCATTTCAACAGCAGAGATGAACAGTTGCAAGAGAGATATCTGACACCCAAAGCTTAAGATCTTTACCCATAAAAAGAGCCTGTCAGTTTCTACCTAGGAATATTGTCACGACTCCCTTAAATTAACTTTTCTTGCAAAACAGTTACCAGATCACCTAAAAGGAAAGATTGCAGGGACTTCACTGAGCTTTGTGGACTTGATTGCTTGACCTGTTTTGCACCTGGCTACTAACAAAGATTTGTGTCATAAATGCTCATCTGTGTAGTAGAATTTGATTAAACACTACCCAAAAGACCAGCATTTCCCCTGTAAAAGAACAGGCTTGAACTCTGTCATGTCTGCATCTCCTCTGGAGCATGATTCTCCTGGTGGCAAGAAAGTGTTTTTATTCATCTAAACCCCCAATGTCGGTCCTACCTCAGAAAGCCAGTACGTGCTTGTAGACAGGGATGAGGAGGTGTGTCACTATCTGAGCGTGCATTAATGGAAACTTCCTGACTCCAAACTATAGTTGATTAAAAGCATGAGACCAGCAACCAACTAGATTGAGAACCTGGCCAGGGGTCCGCAGTAGCCTACAGGGCCCCTGTGCTCTCTCAATGTCTCCCTTGCCTGCCTGCCTTCTGGAGGTGGGAGCTGTATTGAAGGGGATATAGCTGACACAGGGGCCGTCCAGAAGCAAAGTACCATACATTATCTCCTTCATTTACCTTGTAGCTCTGAAAAGTAGGTAGTGTCAGCCACGTTTTACACATGGGAAAAGTGAGGCACAGACACAGAGGGGATGAACGCCTTGCTTTAGGTACAGGTAATGGCAGATCCAATGGTCATAATGCCTCCATGGTCAGAAGTCTTTTTCATTAGTGAATGAGCCAATGAGCATGCAGATGAATGAGCTTCTCAATGGCATTTCAGTAGGGAGTGGCAACTGCGTCACCTTCTCAGAGCTAGTATATTTAAGCTTCAGGTGAATCTAGTTGTCAGGACAGGTAGGAGCCAGTGACTCTGGATTGGAAGGTACCAGTCCCAGTGAAGTATTTGAAATCCTGTCCTTGCCTAACTTCATGAGATGCCCATGGTAACATTCGACAAATTCCCATCCACCAAACAACTGCAATAAATTAGAGGAGGTGGTGAAAAGTAAGCAAGAGAGTGGATTTGTATGATGTTGGAAAGGAGATGGAATTTAATTTTGTTCCTTTTACCTTTTTTTCCCTTCGTGTATCATTTCCATGCAGAAATTGCAAATTAATGGTCACATCGAACTATCTGTCAACGTATTACTGCTCTTGCAGCATCAAATTATGTCGGCAATAATGTTTCCAGCTACCTAGGACTCCATTGCAATTTAATTTGAAAGGAACTCAAATTGCATCTCCAAATGGATAAAAAATTAATTTTACATACAAGCTATCCACCTCCACATTTTCAGCCCCATGCCCCAAATTATCTCAATTTAGGTTCAACTTTGAACAGTACATATGTTAGAGCCAACTCCACATGCAAAGATGAATACAGAGAAAATTCATGAATTGGAAATCTGCTTTGCTGCTTCTTTTTTAATAAGATGTTCTGCCTTGATTAAGGTCATTAGGCGAGTCTACAGCTATTGCCTTTGACAGCAGGGATGGAGGCTGGGTCCGGATAGAACAAAAATGTCTCAAATTCTGACTTAACCACATGATTACTCCTAACAATTGGAGTGTGAAAAGAACTTGATCCACCCCTTTACTTTCTGCTTTTCCCTCGCAGGATGTTAGGACCTTGATTCTGGTTTAGCCATCTCCTGCTTTCTATGTTTACTCATTATTTATTAAGCAGCTATATGTTGTAGTTATAAAAATGCAGAGATCGAGGAGCTCACATGTTAGCAGGGGAGGTGAACCTGAACCAACATACAAACAATGAGCCTGCAATTTGACAAGGGCTGTGAGAGAAGGGTGCTAACGTGGTCAGGAAAACAGCAGAAGGAGGCATTCATTCTGCCAGAGTAAGGAAGGTTTCTGGGGAAAGTCACAAGCTGGACCTTAGGTATTTTGAATGGGGATTTTCCAGTGCCATCCTGAGCAGAGAGAACACAGGCAAAGTTGGTGTGAAAGGGTTCAGAATGTAATACTTTACTTTAGGAATGTAGCATTGAAGGAAAATGAGGAAGGGAATTTGGAAGTGGGAAGGTACAAGTGGCGGGTTGGGTTTAGGTACTTTGGGAAGAATGGGACTTAACTAAGATCTGAAGGTGGAAAGGGGAGAAACCATCAGAGCTAGGTGGGCCAGCCTGCCTTGCAGAGGCAGCTGTGGGGATGTAGAAGCTTTTGAAGACATGAGTTGGTCAATTGCACACCCCCTACCCCTAACATGTAAGTGTAGTGTCTCTGGGCCAAGAAAACAGAAGCCGTGCCCCCTCCTTCTCCTTTCACACATCTGCATCCTTCCCCACAAAGAGACCTCAGTTCTCATGTCCACGCTCTGTCCACACCAGCCACCTTTTGGTCACCCCCTGGGCCTAGGGTTACACTCATCTAGAGTATGGTCTGACCTTGATAGGGAAGTCCAAGGAAGGGGGTTCACATAGGTCTGAAAGTGAGTTTTGAGGTTACAAGGGCAGCGAATTCCAGAGTGTAGGGCACCGAAGTCTGGTCTGGAAGGGGAAGAGGCATCGAGTGGACTCGCTGGCCCACTGACCCTGTCGCAGGGGGAGGACAGTCTGCAGAAGACCAGAGCGGACTGTGATGTGCAGGACTCAGGTTTAAGGACCCGGGGGAAGTGCCCCCAGAGCCCAAGCCACTTTGATTTTCCATCAGAGCATGGCTTTCCAGCTTCCCGGCGGGCGCCTGCTCACTTTCCAGTGCTTGCCATTTCATTGGCCTGTAGACTGTTACTCAAGAAGACCATATGGACGAGACCTTATCTGGAGGCAGAAACTACCAGCTCTAGGCTTGGACTTACTTACACAGAGGATGTAAATTCAACAAACCAATCTCCACTGCACACACAAGGCTTTCTAAGCAATTTCCAACTTGTTTGCACCAACCCAAATGTAAACCTGAGACTTTCTCTGCTGCAGACAATTACCAGAGAAGCAGCACTTGGCAGTTGAGGGCTGGGGGTCAGATTAAAAGCATGAAAACTTCCATCACCTACTTTGAAAACTAGTTCGTGCTGTGTAGGCTTTCACGGTTTGAATGCGAAAGCAAATCCGTGCCCCCTGACGAGGTCATAAGCTGGGGAAAAGAACAGGGACTGTGAAGTTGGGGTTGGTGGGTCCACTTCCCGAAACAAGTTGCCATCTGTTCCTCTCAGACTGACAAATGGGAACTGGGCCCTGGAGAGACCCTAGACCTGGACCCAAGAATGACACGGTGCCTTTCCGCCTGGGAGGAGTGATGGATAAATGAGTAGTTCCCAGGAAGCGTGACCAGTGCTGAGAGGGCTCGCAGCCGTGCAAAGTTCTGGGGAGCCCAGAGCCGGGACTCAGCCCCAGTAATCATGTCCTTCCACTGGCCGCAACTTCCTCAACCAGAGTATAGTTTGCAGCACGCATGTGCCTAGCCTGGAGTCATTGTTTAAGAAATAGCCAGTCTTTCCCTGTCTTGAAGGAGAATCTCCAACTTTTGCCTACACGTGTCTGACCCATCAGAGGTGGTCTTGGGATTTGCACATGAACCTGAGATTTTCCTTGAACCTCTTAATTTCCAGAGCCTGGGAACCCCTAAAATCATCTCTTGTGGTCTCAGCAATGCACATGGACATATTTTCTGAGTCCCCTTGCCTTTGTTCTCTGTGTTCATGTTTTTTGACCCAAAGCATGCAGATCTCAGCTCTTTCTAAAAACCACAGGAAATCTTTGTGTGTGTGTGTGTGTGTGTGTGTGTGTGTGAGAGAGAGAGAGAGAGAGAGAGAGAGAGAGAGAGAGAGAGAGAGAGAGAGAGAGAGATTTTGAGGATCTTGTTGAAGATCTAGTTGTTACAGGGAAAAGAGTTATGTTGGGCCTGGCTCTACCCAACCTGTTTCCCCCCATCGTCTCCTATCAATCCCAGCTCCCATTTTTGTCTTTCTCTGAAAGCTTAGCAGTGCCCATCCCAAGACCCTGGGCATGCAGCTTCTCCTCCAAACAAGTGTCTTAAGGCATTTCTCCAAGAAAGACAATTCTCTCTAAGAGGAATACCCACTGTTAGGCAGAGGCAATTTTCTCTCTCTTTACAGTTCATTTTATACTCATTAGCAGCCCTCTGAGATTAGTGCAATAATTTCCACTTTATAGACAAGGAAATGGAGGCTTAGAGATGAAGTGCCCTTGGCCAAGGTCACCCAGCAAGCGAGCCATAGTCTGGCTTCCAGCGCCGCTCTGCCCAGCCCCACTGCTCCCTGCTGCCTATGACAATCAGGCTGGAGCTGCTCAGGACTCTCCCGGGCCCTGACCCTCCCCACTGTAGGAGTGAGTCTCTTGGCTCACAGACAGGTTTGTGAGCTCCAGACCCCCCTTTGAAAATGTGTCCCAGCCTGCAACTTCCTTTAAGAGGAGGAGGAGGAGGAGGAGGTTTTGATGGACACACCTACCCAGGTGAGCCTTGGGAAAATTCTGTAGCTGGGGATCAGGTCTGGGAAGACGGCCAGTGGTCAGTTAGGCCCTGGCTGTGTCAGTCCTGCTTCACTTTCTCCCATGGGGCCAGGATCCAGAGGGTCAAGCCATCTCTGCCTGACTGTACTTGAGATTCCCCAGATTCCTCATGACCTTGACATGCTTCGTGCTGGTGTCCTTTTCCTAGTCACCACCCCTGGTGGTATAACACAGCAGAGATAACACTGATATGCAGGACCCACATGGCTTCCAATCTCAGCTGTGCCATATACTACGTGGCTTCATGCCAATCGCCATTGCCTCGCTCTTGGAGGAGGCCAACCATGCTTTCTGCACCGGTGAGGATTACAAAGCAGGGCATCCATTCAGCTGATAAAATACCAAGGCCCTCCTTTGCAAGTCTCTGGGCTGGGCATGGGCTAGATGGATGAGCAGAAAGCAGCTCTGTCCTCAAAGAGTTTACATTCTGGAGAGCAGGGATGGTTTTTAAAAAAGAGCTGTTGTAGAGAAAGTGGCTAATCTGTAAGAAAACAGTGACCCATAGGAGAATGAAAAAGTCACTGATCTCTGCCCAGGGGATAGGATCGTGCAGCAAGACACAAGAGAGTAGAGGGCAAGGCTGGTCTCCTTTCCTTGAGGCTGTGTGCACAGCGCCTGCCTGGGCTCTCCCCAGCAGCCTGCGACAGGTCTGGGCTGACCCTACCTTGTCTGGATGCCTTCTCAATGGAGGATGCTTTGAAGTGTGTCCCTTGTTGAGACTGACGCAAGCCATGGGACATCTTCTGCATCAGGACAGATCGCGAAGCTCAGTGGCATCAATGGCCCCTCCCCTGCTTATTGCCACATCCACACAGGAGGCAGCCTTACCCAGAGATGCTCCTTGGGGATTGACCGGAAAAATGACAGAATCTGTCATCTACCCAGCACTGCTACTTATAAACTCTTCAGAATACAAAATCTTATTATTTTTATTCCTCTTCCTATTTCTGTAAAGGAAAGTTCCAGGTGCAATTTTAACTGCTCTGCAAACAACCTCCTATTCAACTCCCTCCTGCTTCCCAGTGAAGTTAGCGACTAATATTAGCACCATTTTACAAATGAAATGAGAAATAGGCCCAAAGAAATGTTAACTTGGTGAAGTCCTGCAGCCAGTACTGAGCATAATACACCGACTCAGCCCCTTGCCTGTGCCTAACTACTCCCAGCCAGAGATGCTGACCCAGAAGGGCTTAGACTTCTCCCATCACAAGTGTCTGAACCTTACTTAGTGAGCTTTACAGATGGGGGTTGAAAATGTTTGTTTGTTGTAATCTGTTTTGTACAAAAACATCTATTTAATTTGTCTATGACATAAACAGAATATTCATCATACAGTAAGGCAGAGACCATGTGTCTGGGGTGTCTGGGAGCAAGATTGGGGAGTGGGTGGCGGACGGAGAGACAGGTCTGGCCTGCGCAGGCGTGATCACATCTGCTTGCAGATGTCCTGGAAAGGCCTGTTGGAAAAAAGTGGAGAGAAGGAGAGAGGGATTGAGGGCTCTCAGTGGAAACGGGTCATGTTGTCAGTTAAGGGGGGGTTCCAGGGCCAGGTCCACAGGTCGCAGGGACCCTCTGAGCAGATGGGGGCAGTGTGTCCAGGGTGAGGCTCAGCTTCAGCCCCTGCATGGTGGTGGTAACCGAAGAGAGGGGCTGATTCCCCAAAAGGGAAAGGATGCAGCCTGATTGAATAGCAGGCACGTCAGAGCCCCAACACCCTTCTAATAAATCTCTCCCTGACGTGTTGCTGGGCGTGGCTAGTGGTCCCCAAGGTGACTTTCAGTGGCACACTGACGGTGCTGGCAGAATGTAACCACTTTGCATTTATTTCTGTGGATAACATTTATTTGTGGCAAGTGATTCCATTTTTCCCTTCCTTTAATTTTCTTCTAGATGCATGTGTTCAAGCCACAGAAAGGAGTTTGGTTTAATAAAAAATAAATCATCATTCAAAGTTACGCTCTGTGGTAAAAGCCACGAGGGCAGAGGTCAAGTGATGGAGACACGCGTGGAGACTCTTGCCCGTGGGGTCAGCAGCACACCTGCCTGCTTCCTGGCTCTCTCCTCAGAGCGCTGTGTCTTGCATGTGTCTTGCAGACCCGGTGCACGGCCCGCAGAACGTGGAGATTGTGGACATCCGAGCCCGGCAGCTGACCCTGCAGTGGGAGCCCTTCGGCTACGCGGTGACCCGCTGCCACAGCTACAACCTCACGGTGCAGTACCAGTACGTGTTCAACCAGCAGCAGTACGAGGCCGAGGAAGTGATCCAGACCTCCTCCCACTACACCCTGCGTGGCCTGCGCCCCTTCATGACTATCCGCCTGCGACTGCTGCTGTCTAACCCAGAGGGCCGGATGGAGAGCGAGGAGCTGGTGGTGCAGACCGAGGAGGACGGTGAGCAAGGGGGGGTGAACTTGGGAGTGGGGGACATTGGACCCACACCTCTCAGTCTGAGGGTTTTGTTTTTCCTGCAGTTTTGGTCTCCTCCTATGCATCTGCCTCTTTCTCAAGGTGGTGGATGAAACATCATTCAAGCTGTGCTTTGCACAACTCCAGGGGGCGCCGTTTCCATAGTGATGGCAGCTCTGCCTGAGACACTCAAGTTTGAGCTTTTCGCCCCCATCCCTCTTTTCACTTCCTATCACCTTCTGTACCCAATGTTTAACCTCATGGAGGCCCCCTGAAAGGTAGATGCTATTTAAGTATATTGAGTTTAGAAGTCAAAATTCTGGTTTCTGTAAGACTTAACCTCAGAAAATACCTATCATGAGTTTAACACACACATTGAATGCATCCAGGACTGCTGAATACCAGCTGGAGGTCCTACAGGTTATCTCCAACGCAAAATATCCAAAACGAACCTCTCATCCTCTCCTCTTCTGTAATAATCTCTCCCTGTGGTCCTCAAGAGCTGCATCTAGTAACTCAGGATATGAGACCTGAAGTCAAACTGGGCAGCTCTATTTCTCCTCCTCCACCCTACAAGTTTCTGATCAACCTACTTCCTGAAGTTTATCTTCCAATATACCACTTAACCTGAGACACTACGAGAATCTCCTGTACTTTCTAGAACACACCACCTTTTCCACCCCTTTGTCTTGCCCATGTAGTTTCTGCTACACGTAGTTTCTTCTGTGCTTATAGGACATGCACTGTTAATCTTTCACCTTTTTGCTCACATGCTACTTCCTCCAGGAAGCTTTCCCTGATTGCCCCAAGCCGACTTGAGTAACTTCTCAGGTGACGGCTGCATTTTGAGGAACTCCATTACAAGTTATTTTATTTGGGAGGAATATCCCAATATAAATAGCAAGAGAAACAAGTACCTGCCTCTTCTCACCCTGTCCCCCCATTCTTATTTCCTGAGTCCTTCCTTGAACTGAAGTTTTATATGTAACCTGCCTGACCCACTTTCAGTGCCCCCTCATAGCCATTCTTTGCTACCACCCCTCCAGACTGTGCTTCTAGTTTGTAGTAGCACTGGGGCTCTTGGATCCCCACCTTCCTGCATTGCAATACAAGTACCACCTGCGGGTACAACTCCCACTGGGTCGGCCTCTCCACGTGATCTGGTTTTCTGCTCCCCATAAACTGTGTCCATCCAGCCTCCAACAGGGGGGGCAGTTGTCTCACTGTGGCTTCTCCCTATAGCCTGGAAACCATAGCCATGGTTTTTGCTTCTACTAAAGCTGCCAGACCTTTCCCTAGGTCTGTCTCCATTATTTCAAACACATACAGCTCCTTCCTCCAGTAGTAGAATAATGCTTTGTTTGAGAAGGCAGATTTGGGAGGCAAATATGCATGGGACAAGTTGCTTAATCTCTCAGGACCTCGGTTTCTTCATCTATAAAATAAAGTTAATAATAGTTCCTGCCTTACAGATTTTTGTGCTCTTTAAAAGGTAGTATAAAAAAATTGGAATATTGCCCAGCAGATTGTAAGTTTTCAATCAGTGTAGCTACTTACTGCATTTGCACTAAATCCAGGGGAAAAATTTTTATTGACTAAGGATCCTCTAGCACAAGCAACCCAGCACCTACCCTAGGAAACCTCTTCGGAGCACTTGGCTTCCACGCCTAACTGCTTGTAGAAAACATGACAGAGACTCTCAGAGTGACAGCATGGTCAGTGCCTTTTCTGAGAAGCAGCTAGAAAATGCAGGACTCAGAAGATGAGTGACAGGGTTAGACCAGAGGCAGCTCCAGGTGCTTTGTTCTCAGGACGCTCTGGTTCCTTTGGGCTGCTCTGTAAGGATTGCCCACATGTACCCCAGCAAATCCAAAATCCCGTCTTTAAGGCTTTTCTTAACCTAGCCCTTTCTCCTCCTCCTTACCCACGGGCGGGGACTGGCGGGACCTCAAAGCCTTTATCAAAAATAACGTGAGAGCAGCAATGCTTTGAAATTAAAATTTAATTAAACGCCATTAATAAAATATCAGTTCTTATTCCACGGAGATGTGTGGACATTATCCTATTAAAAACGCTAACATACAAGACAGGCTCCTCAGCCTTGCAGCCGTCCCAAGTCCATACCTCAGGGCCTGCCAGCCTGAAGGCGGTCTCTGAAGAACACAGACCCCCTCTGTATGCCTGAGTGAGCTCCAGGCCCACCCCAAAGAAGGAAGTACAGTTCCTGTGACCTGGGGAACTTGTTTACCTCAAAGACCAGCTGAGGAGGGAGTATGGCTCCAGTTAACAGAAACCCCCCCTTAGGGAGCCAAAAAAAACAATCTCTCAGATTGAGCTGACTGGACTCCAGCTGTTTTTGTTCTCAATTCAAAGCTGTCTTCTGGGGAATTTGGAGAATTTGTAATGTCAGCACCTCAGTGTCTTTGAGGGCCAGTGAAGTTAACTCATGCCTGTGAGAGAAGCTCTTGGCCACAGAGCCCCATGGTTTCATCCAGGAAGCGGCTGGTGAGAGGGGACTAAACAGGTGCTTGTTTTCCCTTTTTCACAAATCCCTTAAACCAAATGATGGCTTGGTTACTTACTCAGCCAAGATTTCCCACTTGCAGTATCTGAGGCCTGGGAAACAGATGAAAAGAAAGCTGATGGTGGTCTCCCTTTGGCTACCATTTACTAAGGGCTGCTCTGTGCTAGGCACTGACAAGAATGTTCTAGAATATTCTACACTCATGCCGAAGACTCTATTCTGAACTATTTCAAAGCTATAGAACAATTGAAAGATTATTACAAAGCAGATATGTAAACCTTCACCTTATTTAGCACTAGTTAACATTTTTCTAGATTTTCTTTTCCATATCTATGTATGATACACGAGTGAAAATATATTAAAAAGCATGTTTTATTGTTAACTACTTGAAAGGAAGTCAAGACAGCCAACCCCTGTACTCTTTACCGTGCAAAACCTTAGGAGAATGATATTCTCTTCCATACCCATGATGCCATAAGAAATTTAGCATTCGTTTTAAAATAATCAAATAGACAACCCACACCGGTGATTCCAATAATGTTAAACTTCATTTTATGTGACAAAACAGAATACAAGACATTTTTTGACAAAAGTGCTACTGGATTGATGATGTATCTTTTTCACTGTCTCGTGTCACGAGGTAGCTAATGTCAGAGTCCCTCTACTGGTGATGCCTAGAGAAGATGAGGTCACTTAGGTGGGGGACTCCCAGCCCCTTCCCTTTTTTATTATAAATGAGCTGATCTGTGCAGTGAGGAATTGAGGTCATGTGAGTATTCTGTTCTCCAAAATCTTTTTACCCAGTGATGTCACTACTTCCAGATAATTCTTACCTGAGTCAATTATTACATTGGTCTTCACAAAAGAGTAGTTTTTCAGGCTGCCATTCCATCTGCACATATTAATTGGCATTCTTCTTAATATATCTTTACTTTTCACCCCTCCCCATTTTTAGTGTTCTTGTTGACTGTAGATTTTTTTTTTTTTTGGCTTAATGCATTAAAATTCATTACTATTATTCTCTTCAGTGCTCAAATTATCTCAATTAGAACTAGCGGGAGTCCCTTCAAGTGGCTCCAAGTTCCTTTTGACATGTTGTCATTAGTCTTCCCTGCTTTTTAGACTGTCCTTGTAATAGCTCTACCCTGGACCTGAAGTCAACCAGGATTTCTAGTTGCTTTCAGTGGGGAGTGATATTTTGGCACTAAGATAGGCATCTTGGGGCTGCTGAGCATTATGTAATTGCCTTCAGGCCCTTCACGGAGGTAGAGCTGGGGAATATAGTTGATGTGTTTATTTTATTTTATGAAAGATTTACTTACTTATGCATACAAGAACTGGGGTGTAGGCCAGAGGTGTAGGGTGGTGAGACGATTCACTAGAGACAGAGTGGGGAGAAGAACAGGCAGATCGACTGAAGTACACTGCTGAGGGGAGCAGCGGGCGAGACAGAAGAGGTCTGCTGCACCATGTGGGAAGTTCCATGGCCGGGTATTGAACTCGTGCTGCAGTGGCTCTGGATAGCTTCATAGCGCTGCACTTAAACTGTTGCGCCACCAGGGAGGCCCAATTGATGTGTTTAAATCATAAGCTCACACTAATTCAAATCCAGCATCCCAGCACTCTCCTGTACTTGTCCTCATTCCAGTTTTCCACAGAGAGAAGCTTGGTTATCACTATCTGCATGTTTTTTCACTGCTCCATTCCACAATACACATAAAGCAGTTGTGGAATTGCAGTACTCATCCCCCTAGGAAACAGAAAACTAAGTTAGGTTGAAGATTTTCTTTCCGATCCTTCTCCCTTTAAGCACTCAAAATACTGTCCAAAAATTCATTCATTTCTGTGTTTGGTTGTAATATCAAGTTGATATCCAATTAGGTTCATTTGTTTCAATTTTTAGGTTTAGCTTTTCCCTATGCTTTTTAATTTAATTTTATTGTTTTCAACATCAAAGGAGTTGCACGTTCAAAAGTCAAAACTCTGTAGAAATATACATTGAGAGGAATATTGCCATCATCTTTATCTCTTTCATACAGTTTTGTTCTATACCTGAAAAATAACCCTTTGTCATCATTACTTTTCCTATAGCTTGTTTTGCAGAAAGTAAACACTTTTTCTGATATGTATTATATAAAATATAGAATCATAAATATATTCTATATCTGATACTTTCATTCATTAACACATCCTGGAAATCACTCCAGACCAGCTTGTACAGATGTTTGCCATGCATTTCTATAGCTGTTTGGGACTTCATCACATGGATATACCATGGCTTATTTAAACAGAGTCCTGTGGACATATAGTTTATTTCCATTATTTCTGTCATAAATAATACTGAAACAGATAGCCTTGTGCATATGTTTTTTGGAATTTGTTAGATGTATTTTCATGATAAATTCCAAAAAGTGGGATTGCTAAGTTCAAAGAGTGAACAAATATGCATTTTTGTTACGTATGGACATTCTTCCATAGAAGTTGTATCATTTTACATTTTCACCAGCAATGTAGATTCATTTAATTATTATAGCTAATGTGAAAAAGCAAACAATACTATTTTTTCTATTTTATAGTAATAAATGGAGGCTCTCATATAGTTTTTAATAGTTACATAAAATTTTAATTATTGAAAATGTGTAACAGTATGTAACATTAAATAACTGATCTTCTGATTAATCACATATAGTTCTTATATTAATTTATTTAATATAGTAATGGTAATTTAATTGTAGGGAAGCCTAACATCTCAGGAATGAGCACCTATGTTTTCAGTGCATTTTGAACAAGTCTAATCATCTGGTTTCTCAGGTCATAGGAAGCTAAAGTTGGCTGCCTATTGCTAAGGATAGGTACATGTATAGTAACAAGATACTACACATAAAACCTGGAAAAGAGTAAAGTTAGAGGAAAAGTGTAAACTTAACAGTGCAATCCAGAGTCATTCAGTGGTTTTGAAGGCGTCATTTAATTAGAACTCAGTAAGTTTTAGATGTTCACAAAGATGAATTGAAGATATTATAAAGGGTAAGGAGAAACACAGTTATGGTTTTCATATGCCCACTATAAGCTAGGTATTGTGCTGTTATTCTTAATTTTTACAATCAACAAATAATTGAGTGTAAATGTTATTGTAGATTTAGTTATGTGGAAGAGAAATCTAAGACCTAAAGAGTTTAAGGAGCTAGGCCAGTATTACCAAGTAACAAATGGCAGGGCCAAGAAATAGATCCCAAAACCTTATGATTTTTCCCTTGACCATCTCATATAAAATCCTATACTTGTCCAAAATCTCAATAACACCCTCCGTGTTTTTAGTTTTTTTTTTTCTGAAGCACTTACCATCTACAACACTCTGTGTATGAGTGTACATACCTGTATATATACATGTGTGTACAATTGTGTATATGAATACATATACATGCATATGTATATGTGTGTGTTTATTGTCTACCTAGAACAATTACATACTTGTTGGAGGAATGAGTGATTGAATATCCACCATCACAGGCCTCTTTCCCAATGCCACAGGGTCCTTTTTATGGCTGTTGTTTAAAGAGATGAAACTACGTATAAAAATACTTTATCTATAGTCAAAGCCAACTCATGCTGTCTTGCCAGAGCTGATCATTAGTCTCTCTTTCCACCTCTGAGTTCAGCAATATCACATTCATTGGTTGAAATGGGCCACAATAGGGATATTTACACCATGAAAATTGACAAATACATTGGTATTTTGTTTTGCTTTGTTTTCTGGATAGCTAGTTGTGAAACATTTACTAACAGGCCCCTGTATAGTTCCCTTAGAAATATATATTTGATGTCTTCAGATGTAAAAATTTATACAGAAAAAAAATTCTTCCTTCCAACAAGACTGGAATATGTAAATGGATTGAAATTGTCCAAATCTGTCTTGTCTCCGTAAGATTCACTTGCAATCTAATGTAATGGTGGCCTCTGAAAACATTTTCAAATTATCTTAATTTTTCTTGTTACTTCTGAATCTCTTTATAATGAATAATAACCAACCAATGTGACAGCTGGAATGGAGAGAACAAAAAATAAGGCCAAGACAAGATAAACTTGGAAGGAAACTTGTGTTAACTGTTCAGGGCTTAGTGCTTTTACATAAGCTGACTTGTCACTCTCACAACTACCATCAGATGCCACCATCCTGACCTTACTTTGCAGATATGAAAATGGAGGGAAGAAAGGAGGAGAAGAGAGAAAACTTCTCCTGATAACACTCTGTCCGCCTTTATGTTGAAACAAAATTTTCCCCTTAAATTACCACCTTACTTTAAGGCACAAGAAAACATCTGGTTTAATTACAGTGAATTTATATGAACCTACTGACAAGAAGCATGGTTAAAATTAGCAATTTTAGTGTGCTTTTTTTTTTAAAGGGAATGAAATTATAAAGTAATTAACCTTTGTTGTAGAACTCTGTCAAGAGGATGGAAAGTCCCATGCTGTTAGATAGAAGAAGAAATGAAATTGTGGAGAGGGAATATGTGGATTCATTAAAGAATTATAAAGAGGAATGGAAGGGCGATGTGACACAGAATTAGGAGATAAGACGAAAAAGGAATCTTGTCCCAATAAATCATTTCACAATGAGAGAGGAAAACAAAAAAGACCCAGTTGAATCAAAAGAATACAAGTCTGGTTCATTGAAAAGGACTTCTTGACCTATAGAGTTGGTAGTGTAATAAAAACTGCCCTTGACCTGGGTCTCAGACATCCTTGCTTTTTTGCTAATAGGTGTGTGACAGCCTTTAGTCTTTTAGAACCCACATGTCTACCAGGCGATGAAGAAAGGGGTGATTCAGAAAATGCATTGTAGACAGAGGGTTTGGGCTTCATCCAGGCTCTGTTCATTACTTTATTATGCAAGCTCTTTTAAATTATTTGCTTTCTGTACACTTAGGTGCCCCCATCTGTAAAACAGGGATGGCAGTGCCACCAGCCTCTGTCAGGTGTACTCTATAATCTCTATATGCAAATTCCTTAACTTGCTCTGCCAAGAGCTGTACAAAATGATGGGTGGCCAGTATCAGACTTGGCCAACAACTTTTTAATCAAGGCTGAATTAGTAGGAACAACCAATCCAGGGATCTATGGAATATTTCTGTTAGTCATGGGCAAGAGTCCACTTTAAAATAACCTGTAATACTTCTGTAATCTCTATTTCCAATAGCTCACACTGACCATATGAGTGAATGGACTGGGCAGTGTTCCAGTGAAATTGTATTTACAAAACAAGCAGTTGGTTGGATTTGGCCAAAGGCATAGTTTGCTAACTCTTGATTCACATACATTCCCCTAATTATTTCCTCTAGTTTTGTAACTTTAAAATCCATCCATATGCTAATAATTTCCCCAACTGATGTATCCAGACCAGACCTCTCCCCTGCCCTCCAGAGTCCACTCTCCAGCGGCCTACGCAGCCTGTCATCTGGATCACTAATCAGCCCCTGGAATTAAGCAGTCCAGAGCTAACCTCCCGGTCATCCCCCAGCCACAGCTGCTCACTCTTCCCAGTCTTTTCCATCTCAGTGCATATAAACTTTGTTTTCTTCATGTCAAATGCTTTCATTCCTCACTTTTATTGCATCCATGTCCCTGAATTGTATAACTGCAGGCAACACACTTCATCTGTGTTCATTGTGATTGACCCCCCTTCCTTTGTGCAAGGTAGCAGCTCTATTGACTCCCCCTAATCCCCACTACCTTCTCTTGGGTCACCCTTCAGTATACAGCAAGACCGTCACCATTTCTTTTAGCCTCTACTGCTTGTTTTTTTGTTCTAGGCACCTTGGACTTTTGCCTGGTTAATTGAGGCAGTCTCTGAAGTGGTCTTTTCACCCTAGTCCCTGTACCCTTTTCTCAATAAAGTAGCCAGAATGATCTTGTAAATGAGGCAAGTCACATCATCGCCCCTCTGCTCAGAACCCTCCAATATTGCCTCATGCCACTGAACTTTAAAGTCCAAGTTCTTTCAAGTGGCTCATAAGGCCCCATGTGAGCTGAACTCCCACTTTGGCTGCCTCTCTGACCTCATCTCCTACTTCTGCTTTAGTACTTTGCTCTCCTCAAGTATGTCAGCTGTGCCTCTGCCTTGGGACCTTTGCATTGCCATCCCTCTAACTGGGATGATCTTCCCCCAGATAAACAGTCCTTCACCCCCTCCATGCCTTTGCTCCGAGTCAAAAGCAGCCTTTCGGGGAGATCTTCCTCAACCAAACTATTAACAATTGGAAGTTTCCAAAACCATATTCCTTATTCCTTTTACCTATTTCACGTATCTTCTTAGCACTTATCATTTGACACAATGCATATTTCACTATGTATTTTATCATCTGTCTTCTCCCACTAGAATACACACTATAAAGACAATGATTTATCTTTCTGTTTTGGTTACTTGTACTTACAAGCACTTAGAACAGTACCAAGTAGATAATAGGCACACGATAAAATGCTATTGAATGAATGCATCCTGGATCCGCAGAGACAAAATAGATTCTTAAATTATTTACCATAGAAATGCAAGAAGATTATAGAAAACTATTTAATATATTCAGTAAGCAGTGAAAAGATATGGCTTCTGTAATCAGTAATATAACATTATTCAGAAACAATAGATAGAAGTGAGGACATAAAGGAGAATAATAATGATTCTAATTCTGCAAAAAGTCAAGTTTGTGATCTCCAGGCGACACTAGAGCAGTTCTCAAAGAGTGCAATGGGACCAGGGGAAGGAATAAGGATGCAGAGTAATGACTTCATGCCAGGCGCTTAGCTAAACCCTTAATTTATCATATATGTTGAATCCCCACACCACCTATAAAATGGGGTCCTATTTTAGCCCATTTTTAAAGTAAAGAAACTGAGGCAGGGAGAGATTGAGCAACTTGCCTCAGGTGATACCACAAAGAAATAAACGCACACCGAGGCAGGCTGACTCAGTCCAAGATCTGAGGCATTAGGTAATACTGCCTGATAGGTCTACATGATGAAAATAAGAGTTTTAACTCAAGATGACAGTTTGATTATTCTTTGATCATTTCTTCCCAAAGAAATATAAAGAAAATGCCTTTCAATCTGCATGAGAATATAAGGATTTCATACTATGCAGAAGGAATTAATACAAGATAGTGGAGGGAGAGGGGGACCTAACTGGGGAAAAGGTGACTGAGCTGTGTCTTCACTGATAGAACTCCCCCCCCCCAACTGAAGCACAGGAAGGAAGGATGACCAAACTCAATGGCATCACTACCCTCAAAACTCTGACCAGCCTGAGGCAAACGTGGCTCATGGAACTAGTCAAAATATCCCACTGGAGCTTCTTCCAGTGGTTGCAGCACAGGGCCTTGGAAAAATAGGCAAAACCACATGGCATCTTCATAGCCAATAGTACTTCCTTTGTTTTATGGCCAAATTATATGCCTCTGTAGGCTCTGTCTGTGCCCAGTGGTTGCTGATTTTCTTCCACAAAGGCCATGATCATTATGAAGTTAGGAAAGTGGTTGCTTTTAGGGGGTATGAAGTTGGCTATTAATAGACTAATGAGATGCATATTTATTTTACACACTAGCATAGTGGTTATCTTACAATAAAAAGAATAAAATGAGCATGCTAAATATGCTTTTATCCAAATAAATTTGACATTTATGTGATATGGAAAAATTCTCTGCAAAACATAAAGTGAAAAATATTTGACTCAAGGAAAAAAATTCTGCAAAAAAACAGGAGAAGTGCATCAGTAGCTTAAACATTCCAACAAAGAAGGCAGCAGTGCCAGATGGTCCAGCAAATGAAATCAGACAAATTCTCAAGGCAGTGGTAACTTCAGCCTTACGTATACACTTCCAATGAGCAGGAAAAGGAATACTTCTCTCATTTTGTGATGCCAGTGTAAACTTGCTATCAAAAGCAGACAAGCTTATTATGAGAAAAAGAAGGAAAATTACATGCAAATACCCCAAATAAAATATTAGCCAATAATTCAGCACTGTACACAACTAAGAAAAAGAAATTGTTTTAGGAAATTAATAGTGGTTCAATATTAGCAAATCTATTAATGTAATTCACTGCATTAACAAACTAAGGGACAAAGCCATACACCATGATACAGAAAAAGCATCAATAAAAACTCAGAATTATTTAAAAAGAAAATATCCTTACATACTAAGAATAAAAGGGACCTTCTTACCCTGATAAAGGGTAGCTATAGGAAATCTATTAATAAGTGCTTGAGAATGAAATAATAGAACAGTCTTTAAAATTGGAAAAATCACAGATGCTTATCATTATCTCCAGTAAATATTATAGGTAGTTTTGGTTAAAGATAAGCAAATTAATTAATTAAAAATTGGAAAAGAACAAAAATATTATTAACTGAAGATGCTATGATTATTTATATGGAAGAAAAAATGTGAGAAAATTTGCACACAAATTATTGAATTAATAAATGATATAGCATGTTTGACAGTGAAGTCAACATTTAAAGTCAATTGCATTTCTACTTAGCAAACAAGCATATGATATTTTCAAAGATATTATCTACAATTGCAATAAAAATATGTAGTATTTAGAAATAAACCTAATAAAAGATTTCAATGTACAGTATAGATAAATTTATAAAGCACCAAAAAGTATTAAAGATCTAAATAAAATGTACATAGTGTTTATGAATGAGAAAACCCAATATTATAAAGGCAGTTTACAAGTTCATAAATTATCTCCCAATGTATCTGTAACTCATGTAGTTTCAAATAAAAAATCAGTTTTTGAGAATTTATATGCTAATATTAAAATCTGTATGTATGGAGAAAATGCAAGAATAGCCAAGACAGATACCGAGATACCATATAGCAAGAATTACAAATCTTCATTAATTAAGAAAATGCAGTGTGGATATAAAATAGACTAATTGAACAACTGAAAAAAAAAAACAGAGAGAATCTAGAAATAGAGCCATACATGTACTAAAATATGATGGAAGGAAAAGAAAACATGACAGATGAGTTGAAAAAAATCACTGATTACATTAAGTGGTACTTGAATAAAGAGGAAGAATTGACATTGAATCCCTACCTCACCCTGCACATAAAAACACAATTACAAAAGAGTGGAAGACAATTTATAAAAGACTTAACTTTAAAACTGTTTGAAGAAAAATTTTAAAAACCGTTTTTGTGAACTCAGGGTAAAAAAGCATTACTTAAATAAGACTGTTTTGGGGTGTTCATTACTCTTGGGGGCAGGAGTGACTCTGAAATAAGGACTCAAATGCAAGTAGTTTATTTGGAAGGTGGTCCAGGACACACTGGTAAAAATCAGGGGCAGAGTCAGGAAAGGAAAGGGAGATAGCACAAGGCGTGTTATCAGGAAAAGGACTGTGTGAATAACTGGGTTATGGAAGAGTGACAGTCATTTTTTTTTTAAGATTTATTTATACATACAAGAACTACGGTGTAGGCCAGAGGTGTGGGGTGGGAGGTGGTGGTGAGAGGATTCACCAGAGACAGAGTGGGGAGCAGAACAGGCAGATCAACTGAAGAACACTGCTGAGGGGAGTAGTGGGAGAGGCAGGAGAGGTCTGCTGTGCCGTGTGTGAATCTCCCTGGCCAGGTATCGAACTCGTGCTGCAGTGGCTCTGGATAGCTTCATGGTGCTGAGACTAACCGGTTGCGCCACCAGGGAGGCCCAAACAGTGACAATGTTAAGTGTGAGCCAGGGACCAGCGCTGACTCATGAACTTATTCTAGTCCCTAACAAGATAACCGCAGAAATAGAGTACATCCTTTAAAAGGAGTTTGCATTTTACTGTTTTTTGACTTCTACTTTTTATCTTTACTCTCCTATTCAATTTGTAAGTTTTAGATTAGAAATACTACTACTACACAGTTGAATAGAAATACTATGAATGCTGCAACTATTGATTAGTAGTAGGAATAATAAGCCCTGGGGTTTCAGTATTTGAGATAGTTTGAGAAATATTTATAGAACATGCTCTAGAGGTAACCCAACCAATAAGTTAGGAAAACAAGCTGTTCTGCCATCAGCTTCTGTCTTTCATTGCGTGAAGAATGTTTTGGGAGTATTATCTCTCTGGCACTTCCTGCTTGCCCTGTGTAACCATCAAGTTTCTCCCACCATCAGGTGGGCCAGCAAGTGCTAAAGCACTAAACATTAATCAACAGGATGTGGATGGCCCACCAGCAGCACCTGCTGCTAAGTCTTTCTTTTTATATTACACAGTTTAGTATATTCTATATAGCATAGAGCAATCCAAGGTCAATTCCAGTTTCAAAAGAAGTCAAAAGAAGGACTTGTCCAGGTGTCATTGAAAAATAAAACCCAAATAATTTACCCAAAGGACACAAAAACACTAATCCGAAAGGATACATGCACCCGTATGTTCACTGCGGCACTGTTCACAATAGCAAAGGTATGGAAGCAACCCAGATGTCCAAAAATAGATGATTGGATTCAGAAGATGTGGTACATATACACAATGGAATACTATTCAGCATGGAAAGAAGATAAACACATGCAATTTGCAGCGACATGGATGGAATTAGAGGGGATCATACTCAGTGAAATAAGCCAGAAAGAAAGAGAA
>PVIJ01018053.1:0-27470 GCA_004024925.1 Scalopus aquaticus | reverse complement strand
ATATATTATCATATCGTCTGCAAATAGAGACAGTTTGATTTCTTCCTTTCCTATTTGGATCCCTTGAATGTCTTTCTCTTGTCTAATTGCTCTGGCTAGGACTTCCAGTATTATATTGAAAAGTAATGGTGAGAGTGGACATCCTTGCCTTGTGCCTGATCTTAGGGGAAAGGCCTTCAGCTTCTCACCGTTGAGTATATAATATTGGCCTTGGGTTTGTCGTATATGGCTTTTATTATGTTGAGGTATGTTCCTTGTGGAAAGGGTAATTTAAAAGGCTTTGCCTGTGTTAGGTGGCGGATGTATAGGTGTTTTAAAGAGTAGGACTTTTCTACCATGTTCTTTCTTTGAAAATCACTAAAGAAAAATCTAGTGCGGAAAACTCAAGAACGGAGGAGGCCGGTGGCCGCCAGAACATTCTGTCTTTTAGAAGGTGGCTTCTGTCCCTGTGAGTCCGGCTTGGGCACAGCCAGGACTGACCCCTCACTCCCGCCTCCAGGGCTCTGTCATGAAGAGGGACCCCGAGAAAGTGTGGCTCAGCTACCAGGCTCCAGAACACCAGCTCTTCTCTAATTAAATGTTTTCCTCCAGAAAATGCTAGTAAGACAACACCAGGCTGGCTCCGCACCTCACCGCTGGTGCGTTTTACACTCTCCCTCTTGCCAGCCCGTCAAGTTGACTTTCTCAGCAGCTTCACCCCTGCACTGGCACCAGGCAGGCTCGCTGCAGAACCACTTGGGTTTTCTTCCCTTTCTGCGCCCGGCAAATTTTCATACAGCATCTGACGTGAGAACAAGCAGGTTAATTTAGCGGCTGCTGGGCCACACTGCCACGCTCTGGCAGCAGAGTCACAGCGGCGGCCAGGCCGCTTGCCAGAGACGGCTCCATGCAGACGCAGGTGTGGCCGGCACAGCAGATTGTGTGGACACTCGCGCCCCTCTAGCCCGCACACCAGAACCACTCTGCGTCTTCCACGCAAGGTGGAGATGAAAGGCGAGGAGTTCGGCCAGGAAATGCTCTGGACAGAGGAAATGGGAAATCACCCTCCTTGCAACACCCACCTGTTCCAGGGACGCCAAAGGTCTTCATAATGAGATCAGCACCTCATCGAAATTCCATCATAATCCAGTGCTGTTCTCTGATGGTAAGTAGGCAATGAGAACCATTTTTTTTTTAAAGATTTATTTATTTATGCATACAAGCTGGGGTACAGGCTAGAGGCGTGGGGCGGCGAGAGGGTTCACCAGAGACAAAGTGGGGAGCAGAATAGGCAGATCGATGAAATACACTGCTGAGGGGAGCAGCGGGCGAGGCAGGAGAGGTCTGCTGCGCCATGTGGGATCTCCCTGGCCAGGCATCGAACTCCCGTCGCCGCTGCTGCCGACAGCTCCACAGCACAGTGCTTAACTGCTGCACCACCAGGGAGGCTGAGAACCATTTTTTAAAAAAAGATTTATTTATTTATGCATACAAGAACTGGGGTGCAGGCCAGAGGTGTGGGGGTGAGAGGATTCACCAGACAGAGTGGGGAGCAGAACAGGCAGATCTACTGAAATACACTGTTAAGGGGAGCAGCAGGGAGACAGGAGAGTCTGCTGCGCCATGTGGGGAGCTCCCTGGCTGAACGCGTACTGCAGTGGCTGCCAATAGCCTCATAGCGCTGAGACTTAACCCCTGCACCACCAGGGAGGCCCGTAACCATTAAAAATAAAATGTATTAGACACGCAAAAAATAGATTTATAAGGAAATAAAACAAAACAAACAAAAAAAAACAACGCATGGGATCCGGCCTTTGCTCTATGCCGAGCCATTTGCCCAAACCATGCACGAAGCCTTAGTCGACGTGACTGGCAAGGCTGCTGCTGGAGGTGTCAGCCCTGGAGACGCTGCCTGGGGCAGACCTTCGGGGAAGCAGCCAAGCCTGCAGCTAGAGCAGGGTGGACCCCAGTGGTGAGGGGCAGGTTTCCTGCATGTGGCAAACTCACTGAGGTTTGAGAAAAGGACAGGCCAGAAGCAGAGGCACATGTCACCTGTGTCTGAAGTCACATTGAGATGGCTGCTGGGAAGTTGAGCAGACACAGAAGGACGAACGCTCCTTCTGTCCAGCCCACTGCCATGGCGCAATTCGCTTAGTGCTGTCCAGTTCATGTAGAGGACCAGTCGTGTCAGTGGCATTTCAACGCTCGGCGATCATGACTTGGGAGTGAAGTCTGGGGGTGAACATTCAAAATCACTTGGTAACAATGAGGTCAGTCTGTCCAGTTCAAAGGGCTTGCATCTCACTGAAGTACCTTCAAGTATCATTATCTACCCTGGCCTGAAGAACGTGGCGGTCACTAGACTTGACATATCCAGAGATGACAGAGCTAGTCAGCAGCGGAAGTGGCCTGTTTTGGGGTCCCAGTCTTAAGCTCTGCTTGCAGAGCCTCCCTTGCATCTTGAGGGGTCTGAGTGACCCAAGGGCTGGATAAACTCTTGTCTTCTGCTTTAACTTGACAAAATGGATTCTACGCTGGGTTACCAGGAGCCCTGGCCGACTCAGGGGCCGTACCGTGCGTGTCATGTGTCTTTCTTACCCCACAACAGCAGAACATACCTTTATACAGGGCACGAGCTACCTAGTCATTTCTGAGGACTGGAGAGGGTTCTACCGCATGGGGCTGCCTCAATGCATCTCATCCACCCCCTGACGACCAAGACCTTGTGCTCAGTGACAAAAGTCAGGTGGAGACAATGGACACACACACTGTGTGATTTCACTCCTGTGTTAGGTAGATCAGGAAACCAACAAACAAATGAACCACACAAAACAAACTCAGACTTCAAGAACAAACAGTGGTGGCCAGAGGAAAGGGGGAAGGGAGAGGGTGTATCAGGTAAAAGTGGTCAATTTCCTGGTCACAGGTGGAAACTAGACTTTTGGAGGTGAGCATTACGCAGTGTATATAGACAGTGTACAGGACTGTGTACCTGAAACCTGTATACTGCTATAAACCAGTTACGTCACTTAAAAGAATTTGCCCTCTTTTTTTAAAAAAGATATTTTTACTTATTTATGCATACAAGAACTGGGGTGTAGGGCAGAGGTATGGAAAGTGAGAGGATTCACCAGGGACAGAGTGGGGAGCAGAACAGGTGGATCTATGAAAACACACTGCTGAGGGGAGCAGCAGGTGAGACAGGAAAGGTCTGCTGCACCATGTGGGTCAGCTCCCTGGCTGGGGATTGAACTCGTGCTGTAGTGACTGTCGATAGCTTGACAGCGCTGAGACTTTAACCTCTGCACCATCAGGGAGGTCCCAAAATTTGCCCTCTTAAGCCTCAAAAATATTAAATTTTCCCGTTTTTCTCTTAACTAATCATTTTATTCAACAGACACTAAGCGCTCGCCATATGCCATTTTAGTTAGTAGGGATAAGTAGGCAACAGCTCCCTGCCTATGTGGAATTTACAGCCCACACAGGAAAACCACCAATAAACAAGTCAACTGATAAGTAACCACAGGCTGCGGGATGATTCATCCAGAGAAGAGAATCTAGGAATGGGACAGAGTGATGGGGGGGGGGGTTTGAGACAGGGGAGGAAAACCACTCCTTTGAGGATGTGATTTTTGCCCTGACATCTAAAAGATTACACGCGTCACAATGGCTAGCCCAGAACATTCATCTCAGGGCACCCGTCTGAACACTCCCTCAGGATAAAGCCTGGAAGTGCACAGCTCGGTAGCATGGCAAGCTCACGTAGCGCCAAAAGCAAGGCCACGAAATCCCCCTCCCAGCACCGCCCTCTACTCAGCAGCGAGCAGGTCAGGGTGGGGTCCATCCCCCCTGCACTCCAGGATGATGCTGTAAGAGACACAGAGGTCTGTGAACCACACTGTTCCTCAGTTTCCTCACCTGAAAAATGGGGAGGATGGAAACTAGTGTAGCATAAGCGATCGATCAATGTTAGATTGAAAAAGAAAACCCGCTTGCTCATTTTCATGAGGACGCCGTCTAAATTGGAGCTCCTATTTTCTGGAGCCACCAAGAGGGCTGGTTCTGAGTGCAAGCGAGTGTGAGCCGTGTTCTCACACCAGACAGCCACCCGTGAGCGAAGCTGGTGGTTCTCGTGTCTGCGGCGCCTGATCGAAAGGAAAACAGGTGACTGGGACGAATGGGGCCAGTCTCCTCCAGAGACAGGGAGTTAGTTTGTCCACCGAAGCTCTGACCTCACACTTGGTAGGGGATCAGATCCTTTCCTAGGGGCGCTGTGGCCTTCGGGGGCCTGGATTCTTCAGGAGGGTGGGAAGCTGGTGTGTTCATTCTGCTCGATAAAAACCACAAACAGCAACTTGCTGAATGTCTTTGCTCCAACTCAGAAAGGCCAAAGCAGGAGTCCCGAGTCAGTGCCTTGTGGGGTGGAGGCCGCGGGTTGGCTGGCAGATGGCAAGTGACTCAGTGCAATCTGCAGGGCCCACTCTGCCGGCACCAAATGTGACCGTGTTCCATTTCCTCCTTTGCCCATCTGCTGCCGTTAAGGTCTAGAGTGAGGAGGATCATGAAGATCTGGATCTGGGCGGTGGGCACGCCGGCCTCTCAAGCCCTACTTAATGCGTTTGGCAGCCACCACAGTGGTGCTGTTTGGCTGAGAAGGTGGTGAGGGTCGAGAGCTTTTCTGCCCTTTTCAGGGTGCACGCATTGGTCACCTTGGTGAATGGAGGTGGCTGATCAGGATAGTGAGTTATATGCAGTGAGTTGATATTTTACAAGGAGAGAGCCAGGAATAGGGAGGACGGAAAGGGAGGACTATGAAGACTCCATGAAGGCCTCGTGATTTGAACCCTCACAGATCCAAGCCCGGGCGGGGCATGGGGTTGCCACATGGTTGGGGAACACTCGTGCGCGCTCTGTCTCTCTCACACACACACACACACACACTCTCTCTCTCTCTCTCTCACACACACACACTCTCTCTCACACACACACACTCTCTCACACACACACACTCACACACTCTCTCTCTCACACACACTCTCTCTCACACACACACACTCACACACTCTCTCACACACACACTCTCTCACACACACACACTCACACACTCTCTCTCACACACACACTCTCGCTCTCTCTCTCACACACACACACACTCTCTCTCACACACACACACACTCTCTCACACACACACTCTCGCTCTCTCACACACACACACTCTCTCTCTCACACACACACACACACTCACACACTCTCTTTCTCACACACACACACTCTCTCTCTCTCTCTCTCTCACACACACACACACCCCACATGCTTTTCTTCATGTCTATCAGGTCCTTGCATCAAAAAGCAGGCGCCCTGTCCTCAGATAGGTGATTTCTTTCTTATATTTTGTGAACATGGTTGGTAACTTGGGTCTCAGAGTCAGAATCACACAGAATCTGAGTCTTCGAGTTGGAAGGGGTCTTCGAAGTTACCTGCCAAGAGCTCTGTCCAGGGCGGAGCTCCCTTCCCTCTCGGCAGGTGAGGCGACCAGCCTGCTTCCGTGTGGCTTCACGGGGCAGCCCTTCGGCGGCCTGAGGGTGGTTGTCATGTTCCTATGTCTTCCGGCCTCCATCACCCTCTGACGCCTGTGATATGGATTCCGTGTCCTCCACCCTCTGCGTTGCCCTCCTTGGGGTCTCCTGGGTGGAAGGATGCACCTCTGAACCTCAAAACAGCTGCTCCCACCTTTCCGTAACCGGATGCTCTGGCAGCCTGGAGAGGCCTTACGTCTGTTTGTCTGAAGTGTGTGCACAGCTGGCTCATGGAAAGGCGGGAGAAAGCTTCAGTCAATCATGGCGTTAGACTAACTCTTCATCCACTCGGTGCTTAACCACATGGGCTTTCACTGTCTCTTCTGAAATCAGTCCTTCTTCTGTTTTTTGTTTTTTGTTTTAAAATTTGATAAGCTTGATGTGTAACATGTTCGTAAATGTCCCCTGGGTATATTTATGCACTGTCATCGGATCGCCACAGATGAGTCACTCATCACGTGATGTCACCAGAGCTCAGCCTCTCTGTGTGTACTCTGTGTGTACTCTGTGTGTACTCAGATCAGGGCTTATTCACTTCAGCCATTCTTAACACTTTGCGTGCCGGTGCCCTTTAAATTTACTAGCCCTTGGGGCCAGCCATTTTCTGTGCCACCGCATGAATGGTGTAAGCATTCAATAAAACACACACAACTCCTGAACTACTGGATATTAAAAAAACTATAGTATCTCTCATAAAACACCTTACACTTTCACCAAAACAATGTGTAAAGCTTCTAGACTGAGTATGATCAAAGAAATAGCTCCTAATAGTTCCAAATAAATCCACCGTGGCGTGAAAAACCGGAGACTAGATGAACGCGTATTAATACGCAAGCGGCCACCTGATATTAGTACCACCAGGTACTAATACGTGAGCGGACCACAAAGCGTTAATGCCAAGTTTTCAGTTTTTCAAGAGGGTTTAAGGATGTTAAATGTTTAGTAACTTAAAGTAATATGGGGAGTTTACAATATTTCATAAAAGTCAGTTTTTGCCTTCTTTCAAAGCTAAACAATAAAATGTATATTCAGAAGGATTTTTTTTTCTGGCAACTAATTTTTATCTGCCGTGGAAAATATGTTTCAAGTGGTGGCATCCTTGAAAGAAAATTCACGGTGTCAGGCACCTCAGTTTCCACATTTCTGAGTTTCTTCCTGGTTTTAACATTCAAATTTTCTATATTTTGGTCAACTGTCTCCAGGGAATCCCCTCCTACAAATAGTAGAAATATGCACCTTTTAGGTAGAAATAACAACATTCCGCTGGCCTCACATTTCAACTTAGTATATATTTTATGGTGGGAAAAAATGTGAATGACCTAATGTTTTCAGAATCCTTGAGCTTCAAATAGAGAAGTTATCAATTTTTATTGTTTTAGATAGAATCTTTTTAAATGCTTTAATGTCTGATTTGCCTTTATCTAATATCTCTTATTTATGCAAATGCAAAGAATAGATAATGCCAACTATCTTTAAACTACCCCAAGGCAGAATTCATAGATATAAAGGCACTGAGATTTTGAGAACTTGAAACCAGTTAATTTGGAGGACAGGTCCTGAGTATCGAGCAAAGAAATAATAGCTAAGATACATTTCTCATTTCTAAGTTAGGAAGCCATAAAGTACATCTTTGGTATCTAGCAGCGTAGTTCCTTGCACTTCTGATCTCTGGCTTCCTTGAGTTGACTGGCTTGCTAGGCCCAGCCACGTCCCTTTGAGGGACAGTCAGGATTGAGATTGCCTACAACAGGCACGCGTGTAAAGGCCTTGCCTGCCAGACAAGGAGCTCCCAGAGCACAGGTGAAGAGGAACGCAACAGGGGCCTCCCTGGCAGCACAAGGGTTAAGTCTCAGCACTGTAAAGATATCCACAGCCACTGGAGCACGAGTTCGATCCCCGGCCAGGGAGCTTCCCACATGGCGCAGCAGACCTCTCCTGTCTCCCCGCTGATCCCCTCAGCAGTGTGTTTCCGGAGATCCGCCTGTCCTGCTCCCCACTCTGTATCTGGTGAATCCTCTTACCACCCCATACCTCTGGCCTGCACCCCAGTTCTTGTATGCATAAATAAATAAATCTTTAAAAAAAAAAGAGGAATGCAACAGGCCCTTAGCACGTGCTGGAAACTTTCAGAGAGGGTCTTACTGATCACATAAATCCTCAAGAGTTAGCCTCATTTTTCCAAGTGACATTTCTATTTGCGGCACTTGGAAAATACTATTGCTGCAGAAACCTGGATTGTATTTTTGCATTAGTTCTTATTTTTCTGTTTCCATCTGTGCACTGAAGGGAGGACTCAAGAGAGTTGAGCAGGAAGAGAATTACAAGCCTTCAAGTGAGGCCATTGAGGTGATCCCCCTCTTTTTACAGCTAAGCAATTTAAAAGGACCGTGGAAGTGAGACCATCCGTCTTCACCACCATCTTGGAAAACTTTAAAGACTTTTAACACATTGTTTGCGGGTAGCTTGCTACTACCAGTCAACGTAAAATGTATAAATACATTTCCCGCATACAATTTAAAATATTTTTGTGAGCAAAACATTATTCCCATATTACTATTCCTATAAGAAAGGATCACCACTTTCTTTAAGCCACATAGCTGGTGAGTAATAACACATTGTTTGCAGGTAGTTTGCCACTACCAGTCAACATAAAACGTATAAATATGTTTCCCACATACAATGTGTTAATGGTATTTTTTCTAATTATAAAACGAATAGATGCGCTTTATGACAAATCGAGTATAGAAACGTACACGTCAGTATTTTAACAGGTGTCTGTAATTCATCACACCGTGACATCACCGACTGGTGACTGGATGTGGGCTGTTGAATGCCTAACCTGGGGCCACCATCTCATCTCGTTTCCTTCGTTCTCTTAAGCAATAATTACTCAAGCAGCCAGATGTCCTCTTAATAAGCAACACGGTGGCCCTAGTCAAACACCCGATGCTCAGAGCCCTGACAGCACCCCAACCCCTCTGCTCAGGGGTGGTTCATGTTGGGAGATATTGGGGGAATGGACCCCAGGATCTACGCAGACCCTCATGACTGACTCACGCAGCCACTCACTCGCTTCTTAGTTATTCGATCTCACACTTTCAGGGCACATTTGCAACTCAGAAATTCTAATGTAGGTACGATTTAGGCTTATTTCATCCTTCTTTCCCTTCAGTGATAAGAACTAACAGAGTAAAGAAATAGAAACTATTTAATGAAATAACATGACAACATTTAAAGACCGCTTACGTTTCCCCACTAACGTCCTGGTTTATAATGCATTGTCTCAGTCTTCACTTTTCCCCCTTCCTCTTTGTTTCCCTTTAACAGATTTCATGTGACATGCGCCACATTCAGGTGGCCTCCATTTGTGGTCACAGTGGAGCCATTACTGACATTTTGCTTCATCTATAACCAACAGAAACCAAAAGTTCTTGTGAAATTCAAGCTCCCAGTTTTTCATTGTGACAAGTATAGATGTCAGCTGGCCCAGTCCAATAAGGCATGGGCTTTTTCTTTTTTTCTTAATTGACTGATTTTTCTTTTTTTTTTTAATGAAGTACCACTATTTACATCCTTGCTCATTTCTTGACAATACAGGATTTCTCCCCTCAGCTGTGGTCGCCATAGTTCTCCCACCTCCAAAGCACAGAGAGTCCTCACTACGGCCCACCGTGCAAGGCTGAGTTCTTAAGCTTGCTCAGAAGACAACTCCAGGAGCACAGAAGTGTGCCTGATGATAAGTTTCTTTTCCAGGCATCTCAGTTTTCACATAAGTTTGGACGCTCTGGCTCACACTCAATCTAAGTAGGCATTGTTATGTGCATATCCCGTCAGTTCCTGCCATCATTCACTGAAATGATCCTTCTCTATGTTGACTTCTCCTATCTTGCCAGCATGTTGTAGGTATTTAAGAAATGCCTGCTGAACTGAATTGAATAAGGAGAGGAATTATAAGTAAGGTAACAGTTGGTCTAAAGTGGATTCTTTCAAGAGATCATCTTTAGATGTGGAAGGAGATACCAGTGGTAAAAGTCTGTGGCTGGCTTCACGGAAATGGGGAACTGGGGGTAAGCCCCAGGACAAACACATTGTAAATACTTTTGCTGGGGGAAAGGACATGCTAAACAAACTCCACAAATAGGTTTTATGGACCCCACCCCCACTCCAACCAAAGATCCAAGACACCAAGGACTACAAATCCCATAATGGCATCTCCACCGAAGGGTGGATGCTGGGAACTGAGGGCGGAGTTAAGCAGCCAGGTTTGGTGTATAACCAGACATGTGGGCCTTGGGGGGCTCTTGGCTTTTCGCCGGCTTTCAGGTGCTACTGGGGTTCCAGCTCAGCAGAACTGGTAGGATGCATTCACCAACTTATCTCTCTCTCTTTTCCCTCAGTTATTCATGTCTTCATTTCCCCTTCTTTTGTAAATAAACCCTTTATTAACCATTTTGTGTGTGCCTGCAGTTGAGTTTCATTATAAATCCCTTGTATGCACGCGGGTGAGGACCCACAGTGAGGCACCCTATTTCACCTTGGGGTTGCCCTGTAACTTTCATAGTTTCTTAATGGAAGTCAACCATTAAAGCCAAGTTGCTTAGCTATTAAAATTGGGTTGTGAAAAACAAACAAGCATACAATGTGCTGTTATTTAAAAATCACTCATTTGGAAAAAAATTAATTAGCATCATTTCTACATTTGAAATGAGGACAATGTTGGAAAAGATGTATCGAGGCAGAGCTCTGGGAATTTGTTGGCCACAAATTCTGGCCAAAAGACCTGAGAGTTCACTGATAAATGTCTAATAAAAGAGCAGAATTTCATAGATACTACTGCTCTATGAAGATGAGATGGGAAGACTATGAAGAGTGTGGTTTGGAAATGAAATCACCAAAACAAAACAGAAGATGGAGGAACAGTCAAACAAAAATTTAAGAAGGTAGGATTTATAGACAGCTACTTACAATAGCTAAGATATGGAAACAACCTAGATGCCCCCAAAAGGATGAATGGATAGAACAGGTATGGAATATATACACACTGGAATACTACTCAGCAATGAAAAAGATAAACCCGTGCCATTTGTGGCAACATGGATGGGGCTGGAAGGAGTGAGGCTCAGTGAAGTAAGTCAGAAGGAAAAAGATAAATATCAGATGGTTTCCCTTACATGAGGGATATAGAAAAACAGAGCAAAGGGTCAGGAGAAAGACAAAACTTGCAAGGTGACCACAGATCTGAGCATCCAGCAGGGGAAGGGGAGGGAGAGGGAGAAGGGTGTAGGGACTATGGTGATGGCTCATGGGCGATGTGGTGATGGGACAACTATGGGGACTACACCTGAGGAGAGAAATCAAACACTGTTCAAAAATGATGTAAGAAAATAAATAAATTGGGCCTCTCTGGTGGCGCAACGGGTTAAGTCCCAGCACTATGAAGCTGCTCACAGCCACTGCAACACGAGTTCGATCCCCAGCCAGGGAGCTCCCCACAGGGCGCAGCAGACCTCCCCTGTCTCCCCGCTGCTCCCCTCAGCAGTGTACTTCAGTCAATCTGCCTGTTCTGCTCCCCACTCTGTTTCTGGTGAATCCTCCCCACACCTCTGGCCTACACCCCAGCTTGTATGCAATAAATAAACAAATCTTTAAAAAAAAAAAAAGAAAAGAAATTAAGAAAAAAAAAAAGAAGGTGGTGGCCACCGATGTGCCAGGAAGTGGGCCTTCACCAGGAAATGCATGGTCCTGCACCTGGATCTCAGATGATGAGAAATGGATATGGCAAATATCCAGCCTATTATTTGTTTTAACAGCCCTAACTAAGACAACCCCATGAATAGACTCAATGGTATTTACTGAGCGGGTGCTCTGGGTGGACAAGGTCCCGTTGTCACAGCTCACACTCAGGTGAGGGAAGGACTGACTGTACCCCAAGGCTGCCAGGCTTGGGTCAGCTTTCACACTGGGGTGTTGATTGGGACTCAGGTTACCTCTTCAGCCCTTGGTTCTTGACGTCACCCTTAGAGGGCAGGTAAAGTGTCTGGAGTCAGTGTCCTCTTAGAAGTGCCCCTTCAGGGCCTCCCTGGTGGGGCAACGGGTTAAGTCCCAGCCTACGAAGCTATCTGCAGCCACTGCAGCGCGAGTTCGATCCCCGGCCAGGGAGCTGACTCACATGGCGCAGCAGACCTCTCCTGCTTCGCCTGCTGCTCCCGTCAGCAGTGTATTTCCGTCCATCTGCCTGTTCTGCTCCCCACTCTGTCTCTGGTGAATCCTCTCACCACCCCCCACCTCTGGCCTACACCCCAGCTTGTATGCATAAATAAACAAATCTTTAAAAAAAAAAAACAAGTGCCCCTTTACTTGTCAGATGTCATCAAAAGAGTCAAAAGCACCTTTCGGCCTCGGAAAGACACCTCCTCACTTCCTCTCTAGTCTTCAAGTCTAAGATGAACCCAAGGTCAACAACAAGTGTTTTTATTAGAACTCATCATTGTCCATAAAATAAAGCCTCTCTCTGGGGCACAGTAAAGCTATCAAGCAGCTACTCGTAAACGAGAGAGGCATTTTCTGGTTGACACAGTGAGTGAAAAAGACCCAGATGGCGAATCCTTTTGGCACAGACTTATCTGCTCCGGCAGTCTAATGTGTTTCTTCGCTGCGTTAATTCTTCTTCATCAGAACCATCATGGCAGTTTGCTTATTTCCAAGGAAGACAAAAGCAGAAAGCTTTTCATCTGTAGGGTTCCTACCTTCCTGCTCTGACCTGGAGGAGGCCTACTCAATGCAAGTGGCAACTGGACAGGCCTTGGGGAAGATCTCAACCCTCTAGCCTGTGCACGAGTCAACACGACCCTTTTCCCTTGGAATAGGAAAGGGGGCTGGACTCTTGGGGGTCTCGTTATCTGGGATGGACCTGAGGCCTGGTGCAGATTCAGAGTTTCTTTTCAAATAGCTTCACGCTGGCTGGTTGGCTGCAGCCTGCAGCCTGACTGCTGGCTGGAGAGAGCCCGCAGGCTTGCGGCCCCATCTTCTCTCACGTGGAATCCCTGCCAATCCAGGATCTGTGAACTGCTTCTGCCAGCCAATCTCTAATTCAGCATATGTACAGAGCCAATTTTTGGACACCATGATGGAATCTGGCACCTCTGAGGCCCCGTGTCTGCCGTGTTCCCAGTGAAATAACAAGTAACTCACAAGAGAGAGGGGAAAAAAGACCCCAAAAGGCGTTCTAAACTCAGAGATACACGGTCTATGTATTATATACGTGTGTGCGTCTCCCTCCTGCTCTTCCAACATAAACTTCCCCCATGCCTCTCCTTGTCGTTATTTCATTTAGATTTTCAATCTGGAATGCACTTAGCAATAGCCAACACTGACAAAGATAAAACCCTGCTCCCTACTGAGAACATCTGATTTTTAAAATGTAGAAATGCTGCTCTTTACAAAATAGGACATTTCCCTTTTAATTAGCTTCAAAATACACCCAAATAATTTGCAACTAGGAAATAATACCATTTTAGAGCACTTAAATAATTCCCATGCATGCAGAACCAATTTGGTGAGCGGCACCAGCTAAGTGAAACCTTCAGTTTGGAGATAGATTGAGGCGTTTCTGGGGGGACGGTTGTCACCACCCAGGGGACGTTCCCCTCCCTCTGACTTTTATCATTTCTTCTCTCAGAAAACCATGTCTAAGGTGTGTTGGCTGAAATATTGGGGGGTAACTGCTGAAATGTCGGGGGTAACTACAAACTGAGGCTCAAGTGCACCCATCCGTCCTTGCTGGAAGCGTGGCTCCTCCTGCCTCCCTTTCGTCTACAGATTTCCCTCCCAATCACCTGGCTCTGAAGTCCCGGAGCGCCGCAAAGGCCCTGTGGTGTCATGTCAGGGGGTCCTTGGAAATGAACACACAGCTCTGCTTACCCACCAACCATGCGGGGCCTCGAGAGGGGCGTCCATTAGGAGGGACACACTGAATGCCCCTGGGCATGAGAAAAATCCTATCTCCCAGCAAAAGGGAGGTGAAGCCCTGGGCCATGTCTCCCAGTGCACGGATGTGACCAGGGCCCACGTCTGGTTCTTTGGGAGGTGAGACCCTGCCCAGCCGGGAGGTGAGCCCCTGCTCATAGGTTTGCTCGCACGGCCGAGCGAACTCTCCCCAGTCACAGCCAGGCCCTAGCTGCTGTGGGAGGAAGAGGGCCTGAGCCCTGCATGTATCAGTGTAGATATTTCAGGAGCTTGGCTGAGGGCAAGCTCTGCACGGCCACGCAGAAGTCAAGCGTGATTGCCCTGGCCTGGCGCGGGGCCCTCCGGGTGGCTGGGCTAAGGGTGGGCATGTGCTGGGAGGGGGTCGCGAGTTCCCCCGTCACTCTGAGTAGCCCCTGGGCTGATTGGTGATGAGGCCTGACAGGCTCCGACAGGGAAGCCTTGTCCAGTTTCTCTCTCCAGTGCGGATGGCGGCCATGCTCGGGTCCTGAGGCAGAGACGGGGGGCTTTTTATGTAACTCTGTTCCATCCCTCAACTATAAGGCCACACTCCTGGTCTCCGTGGAGGCCAGGGACTCACTGGAGGGTGACTGTTAACGGGCTCAGGGACGCTGGGCTCTCTCCTCACCACACAGGGGCCAGCATGGGGCCTCGTGCTGCTTCACCCAAGCCAGACAGACGGGCAGGACGCCCGGTTTGGGAATTAGAGGGCGACTGATTCGTGCGTGCAGAACACAGTCACGGACAATTGAAGAGGCGGACACGTAACCCCACCGGGAACTGCTTAAACCTGTCGTCTGTGATGAACGTCTCGGGGGGACCTGGACCCCGCCTCTTCGTCTGGGAGTGGGCAGAGGTGAGGTTCCGGACAGCTGCGATGCACCGGGGTTCTGGTGACAGGAATGTGTGTCAAGGATTCTGGGATGCACCCTGCAAATAAAAAGAAGTACTTTCACGAGGAAGACTTCTTTACTCCTGTGTGACCTTGAACCCTTGAATTAGGAGGTCACCATCTTTCCAGTTTGCTGTCAAGGCAAAGACGACGTCCACGAAACACAAAGTTTATGACTTGAGCTCCGCAGCTTTGGCAGTCAGACACTATGGCCACCTCGTGAGGGGATCAGGAGTCCTAGGGGTGGGCGTGTGCTCACGTGGCTAACTAGACACTGTCTGGTCCGGAGAACCCAGCAGGGAAGACAGAGAATGCAGATATTCTGAACGTCTAACTCAATGAGGCAAAGTCAATGAGGATAAAAACATGCACTTGAGCACTGTCAAAATTTAGATCTTAAGAGCAGAGTTGGATTATAACTTGGGACGAATTTACATGGCTTGTTGCTCAGGAATGCATTTGATTTTCCTAGTAAAGAAAAAACATTTTGTGCCCTGGACTCCTTGACAGTTGGGTCATAATGGAATGTCATAAAAAAGGAGCTCTCTGGATAGAGAGACGCTATATCCGTCAGGGCTCTCCAGAGAAATGGAACCAAAGGGAGACAGACGTAGTTTAAGGAAGCGACTCACAAGCGTACGGACTGGCAAGTCAAACTCTTCGAGGCAGGCTGCGAGTTGGCCAGTGCTGGTCCCCAGGTAGGACATCCTCTTTAGTTTTGGCTCTCAAGGCCCTCAACTGATTGGATGAGGCCCACCTACGTCATCTAGGCCAATGTCCTCCGTGGAAGGCCAGCAGATCATAGATGTTAACCACGTGTACAAACCAGATTGGTGTCTGAGTTATCAACTACGTACTCCAGCTTAGCCAACCTAATGTCTGACTCAGGGCGTCACATAGCTTCTTCCAAATTGTGAATAACAAATAACAAATGTCTTCAGACCATGACCATTGCTCCCTTTGGGGAGGAGTCTACAAACCACACCCCACCCAATGGGGGATGACACACCAGTGGGCTGCAGCTCGCCCGGCTTCCTCACCAGGTAGCCCCTGCAAGGGGCGCGGGTCCCAAGCGTGGAGGAGACGGTGAGCAGAGAGGGGGCTGGCAAGCAAGCTGAATGGAGGGCAGGAAGCCCCACCCATTTTGCGGCTCCCATTCTGGTTCTCCCAATGTCTCTGAAGCAGTTACTGCGACGGCAGTTAGACAAATGGCTGTCCAGGCCACCACGGGTCCTGGCATGCACCCTCCCTCTCCAGAGCTCCCTAGTGTCCCCTCTGAGGGGACACATTCTCCACTCGTGGGTGAATCTCGTAAATGAGTGTCAACATGTGCGGTTGGCGCGCTCATCCCGAGAAACATAAGCTTCCTTCTAGCAACCAACTCCTAAAAGCTCCTTTCATAATTTTTATATTTATAAAATACTTTAAACAACAAAACATCCTTCCACTACAGAAAATTGCGTCAAAAGGGGAAAAATTGGGCCTCCCTGGTGGCGCAACGGGTTAAGTCCCAACCTATAAAGCTATCTGCAGTCACTGCAGCACAAGTTCGATCCCTGGCCCAGGAGCTGACCCACATGGTGCAGCAGACCTCTCCTGTCTCCCAGCTGCTCCCCTTAGCAGCGTACTTCAGTCAATCTGCCTGTTCTGCTCCCCACTCTGTCTCTGGTGAATCCTCTCACCACCTCACACCTCGAGCCTACACCCCAGTTCATGTAAACATAAATAAATAAATAAATAAATGGCACATGTCAAAGATAATTCAAAAAGGGGGGGGGAATCATGGAGTCAAAAGGGGAGTTCTTGTCTCGAAGGTCAAGTAAGTAACATGTATATGGTACTTTACCATTAAAGTGCTATCACGTACATATTTTTCCCAAGCTGGAAAGTCCATTTATTCAAAGTACAAAGCATGGGAATTTGCCAACTGCAGAGAACAAGGAAGAACATGGGAGAACACGGAAATTACCGATTGGAAGCCAGAGTTATTATGAAAAGCTGACTTCATTGTCCAAAAATGTTAGCCTGCATTTATTTTCAAGATTATCTAAATATTTCAGCAATTATCTATCTACGGTTGCTTTCTGGACACTTCTTCTCTGGTCTTTCTTTAAAATGTATTCATTCCTTTTTTAATTGAGATAGTGTCGGTTTACAACACTGTGTGCGGATCAGAGACACAAGGTCACACCTTGCAGATGCTGTCGCCACACCCACCGCCAGCAGGCCTGTGGTCCTCCAGCTGTCCACAGGGCCTTCCCACTTTGCCTTCCCCCCTCTCCCTCCCTATCTTATAGCCTCAGTTCTACAGTCGGATTTCTAGGATTTGTTACTGGAGGTGTCCGGCCCTTTTGGTTCTTATATTCCACACAGAAGTGACACCATCCAGTATCTGTCTTTCTCCTGACTTATTTCACTTAGCAATAACTTCACAAGTTCCATCCATGTTGCTGCAAATAGCAAGAGTTTATGTTCTTCTTTTTTTAATAGCCGAGTAGTATTCCACTGGGACACATACACTTATTTTTACCCTTGTAGCAGGCTTGGGAAGTCAATGGCTTTATTCCCTTTCACAGATGATGGCACAAAGGCTTGAGAGACTAGCAGACTTGCCTGCATCATACACCCACCAAGCTGCCCAGCAGGGGCTGGAGCTGCAGCCTTTTGCCCCAAGTGCAGTGTGAGATGCAGGAAACGCCAGCATGTTCTGCAGGTGACCAGCTCAATGCTCAAACCTTAGTGTGAGTTACACAAGCATGGCCAGAATCTGACTGTCAAAAACCAGCACGAAGCAACGATGCGCTTAGGGCAAGCCTGCACAGAAGGTAGTGTCCACACGTGAACAGATAGACGTGTCCTCTGTGAAGCTTTCCTGGGAACAGGGAGTTGTCTTGGAAATCCCTGGGAGGTCTTTGCGCAATAAAGAGCAGGAATGAGAAGCAGGTTGTGGCTCTCTTCCGTCAAGTGAAAACTTACATCCTAACAAATAATTAAGAAAAAATTCGAGGTCGCTTACTTTGCTGATCAACACTGGCAGAGCCAACTTTGGATGAAACACTACCGCTCACTGGTTTTGACATCCTCAGTCAGGCATATCCTGATGAAATTAGAGATGCAGGAAATATTTTTTGATGGAGTGCAGGGACTAAACAGCTAGAAGGGGAGCCAATTCTGTGTGAAAACTTGTGCAGCCTGAGATAACGAGGAAAAGCAGCAGCCAGAGAATAAGGAGCGTGAGCTTGTGAGAGCGTGTAAGGGAAGAACGATGAAAGCACATGCTAGAGGAAGAAAGGGGAAGCCGGGCGAGGCTCATTAATTGGACTTTAAGATCTTGGCAGCAAGAGGTGTGTTTATAAACAATCTTCACTGAAACATACCTTTCCAACTATTGACTGTTTTATTTGCCAGAAATAATCTCTGTCTAATTATTCTGCACTAGTTTCAGTCCAAAAGTGGAGCAAGACATATTAATAAGTGAATACTACCATTATTATGCAATTATATATACACACACACACACATATGTACACACACACACAGACATTTCCATTGCTCAATCAATGAAATGTGGCCAGTTCAAATCATTTTACAAAAAGATGGGGGGACGACTATTAATCGAAAAGTTTCAGGCTAGTGGAAAAGAAAAATCAGAGTAAAGATATAAGAAGCTACCAGGCATCCAGCAATCTCTTAACAGCACACTTTTACTAAACTGGGAGTTCAAACAAGGGCCACATTTTTGCTCATGAATCTGTGGGTTCGAATTTGCACGGAGTCATCTGGTGGTTGTTCTGCTGGTCCCAACGGGGGTCACCCACCTGCAGTAATCTGGTGGCTTGACTGGGGCTGGATGATCAAAGATGGCCCCAGCCCAGTCTGCTGGTGGGTGCAGGCTGACTTGGCATGCGTCTCCAGCAGGAGAGCCAGGGGTCTATATCACAAGGTGGCAGAGTTCCAGAAGGGCACGCCCACAGGTACTGCACTGACCAACACAAGTCACGTGGCCCAAAGCTGAGTCTCTGCCCGAGGGGACAGCGCAGGGTGTACAGACGAGAGGCCCTGATCACTTTCTCTGGCTGTGCCCTGGGCTCTTGCTGGATTTCTAGCCAGCAGCCCTCAGTGGAAACCAGATATCACTCTAATAAATAGATGTGCCGTTTTTCTCTCCAAGAAGAATGTAAGTTCACTGAGGGTTTTTCATTTTCTCATTGCCCACCCACAGAAGAGAAGGCAGTGTGCTTTCTGTGAAGGGAACCAGTCCCCCGTGACAGTTCGACACAACTCGACTAGGTCACCCCTAGGACAGCCGGAAAGGGAGGGGGCTCCCAATGACACACCCCATTCTTCGGTTACATCTTTCCCAGAGAACAACAAGCTTAATTCCCCACGGAACATGAAAACTAGAGATACGCTCATCCCAAACCCAGAGCAGTTCTGGATACATTAGGACGTCTATTCACTTACTCACAGGGCCCACCGAGCACTGGGCGCTGCGTCAGGTGCTAGGCATTCAATGACAGCATATTAGTTCCTGCCTTTAAGATGCCCCAAGCCTAGGAAGGGAGATACAGAAAAACAGACACATTCTTCAGTATCCCAAATCTAAGCCACTCCGGAAAGTGGTTGCATGAAAATGCTCTGGAAAGTAAGAGCCCGGGTTCTGTCAATGTAAGTGGAACCAAGAGCACTGTGTTCTCGGCCACCCCGTACCCCAGACAATTCTTTCAGAAAACATTTCCAAAAAGTTGGGTGCCTATATAACAACCGCCAACGTAAAGGATTTGAAACGTGAGCAATGACAGGTATGTTTTCTACGGCACAGGAGCAGGCACAGCTCGTGCCACTCTTCCACCCTACGTGACACACGCGTGGCAGTGGACGTGGACCATGAGACAACAGCCTAAAGATCCTGTTCATGGGAGAACATAAGCGATCACACACACACATGCGTGTGCACACACACACACTCCCGCACACCTACTGACCCTCTAATCTGATTCATCTGGAACCTCAATGTTTTTTTGCCAGCAGACACCTGCAAACCTGTGATGGAATTTTGGTGCAGATAATGTATTTCTTTTTCTTTTTTTTAAAGATTTATTTATCTATGCATACAAGAACTGGGGTGTAGGCCAGAGGCGTGGGGGATAGTGAGAGGATTCACCAGAGACAGAGTGGGGAGCAGAATAGGCAGATCTACTGAAATACACTGCTGAGGGGAGCAGCGGGGAGACAGGAGAGGTCTGCTGCGCCTTGTAGGAAGCTCCCTGGCTGGGATCAAACTCGTGATGTGCTGCAGTGGCTGCCGATAGCTTCATAGTGCCGAGACTTAACCTGTTGTGCCATCAGGGAGGCCCAGATAATGTATTTCTACATGTGGTAAAACATTCTCCAAGTTGTCTGAGTATCTACTGCAGGAGTGAGGGTCAGAGAGCGCAAGCGTTGTGTACTAACACTGAAACCAGGAAGCAAAGAGACGAGGGTCTCTGTAGCGGTCACGTGACCCAGGAGGAAACGAGGTGACTCGTGAACACAACTTAGCGCACATCCGTGACACACGGGCGAAGCCGGTCAGGGGTCTTGAAGTAGCACATTTGCTGTTATCGTGATAAGTTTCTGAGAGTTTTGATTCCATTTCCATTATGCTGTTCCTGTCGTTATATTGTTCTTGCAGTCCAGGCATGATTTTTTAAAATACGGGTATATGCAAAAACAAAGGCTAGATATGTAAATGTGACGAGGGGTAAAGCAATGCCCTCATTGAAAGACAACCTGTTTCAGTCTCCTTTGGGGAAGCTGGGGTTCTCTGTGACCAGGAGCTTCCTGAATGAAACTCTGAGTGTGTGTGAGTGTGTGTGTGTGTGTGTGTGTGTGTGTGTAAGTACATAGGTGTATATAGATGTATATATCTGTATACACTGCAGATGTACATATTGGTATACTACAAAGCCATATGGCATGAGTACCTTGTTTTGTATAGCAAGTAACTGAGAGTGCATTAAATTTTTGCAATTTCAATTCCACCCAAAACAACACAAGGGGAACCCAGTATTTAAAGGCCCTTGTAGGGGGCCTCCCTGGTGGTGCAAGGGGTTTAAGTCTTAGCACTATGAAGCTATCACCAGCCACTGAAGCACGAGTTCGATGCCCGGCCAGGGAGTTGACCCACATGGCGCAGCAGACCTCTCTTGTCTCGCCCGTTGCTCCCCTCAGCAGTGTACCTCACCTGTTCTGCTCCCCACTCCATCTCTGGTGAATCCTCTTACCCCCCACACCTCTGGCCTACACCCTGGCTCTTGTATGCATAAATAAATAAATCTTTGGAAAAAAAAATCCCTTGGAGAGAGTTCTTTTAGTGAGCAAAAACTCCTTTAACTTTAGGAGTAATCACCTGCCCCCCTCCTCTGAACCCCTTTGGATTTAACTTGATCGCTTTTTGACAAGCTGTATTTTCTCAGGGCAGGGTCTACCAGCAGCTTCTCGCGCACATTTTAGACAATTACGGTACATCGCTTGATGGAATATTAAGCAGTCATTAACATTTATAATTGTGAAGACTGTGGGGATGTGGAAAAATGCTTGTGGCGTGTTAAGTGAGAAAGAGCTAAATATAAAATTACATGTAAATTGTTATTACAACTAAATCAAAATGCAGGAGGAAGGACTGGAAGAGAGCACAGAGTCAGGAAAGTATGCTTTATGCATATTGTATTTCCATGTCAAGTGGATTAAGTGGAACTTTGCAAGTTCCATCCTTCCAGCTGCAGACACTGAAGTGGGTGAAGGACTTCACGCTTCAGCTACCGTGGTGTGAGCTGCTGGGACGGAAAATCCCCCAACCACAGACTCAGGTCCCACAACAGCAGGTGCACCTGTCCTCTCCCGTGGACACTCATCTGCGGTAGGGCTAGGCCTTTTGTTTCGACAGCCTGCAGGGAACGGGCTGCCATGCCTTCATGTCTTCAACCCCCAAGCCCTCTGTCTCTCTGAGACACTTGGCAATGAACCCAAGGAAAGAGAGGGATCATGGGGAAGAGTGAAACGCCTTTATGGGTGAGTGCTAGAGCAGTATAGTCACTTCTGTGACTATTCATTGGGTCAAAACGTCGTCACATGGCAACATATAACTGCAAAGGAGGCTGGGAACTATCTATCACCTGGGATGTGGGAGGAAGTGGAGGTTGGTTTTGGTGACATTTAACTGAAGTTGGGCAAGAACTGGAATCCAGGTCTTTCTCTCCTATCATAAGTCCCGCCTTCCAACACACCCCTCACTTAATGTCATCAAACTCATGACGAATCCGGGCTCATGAGTAAACATCACTTTGTTCAACGCAGATTTCTTTCTTCTTAGTAACATTATAATAAAATGATGCAGAGCAAAGGGACGTTTGACACCCACTGCCCATTAGAGATCTAGACCGAGGCGTTGGATCGAAGCAGAAGACAGCTAATTCTGCATCGGATGCCTTTTAGGAAGTGTATTACATTCGCAATGAAAGTCACTCCCTGGAAGGAGACAGCTACCAGGGGTAAATCCAGATTCTGGGCTAAGAGCATCTGGCTAAGGGCTGACTTGGGCAAGAGAACGAGTGAACACCGACACTGTTACCTGCCCCTCCTCTGTCTGTGTCATTCCCATCTTTCGTTAGACATTACCCCAGGATCGATGGAATAGGAAGAAAACCCAAATCCTGCCTGAAGCACCCCCACGACTTCCCACAAAATCCAGAAGAAGGCATCAGAAAACCTCAGGCACATCTATCTTCTTTGGGGCACACGAGGCACGTTCCTATTTTCAGGTCCATTCCTCTTGGTTGCGGTCAAGAGAGGTAAGGATGGGGTCACTGGGAACTATTTTTCAAGCAGAAAACATCTGAAACAGCACCCTAAAATATTATTGATTTTAGGTTTCAGCATCCTGGAAAACAGATCATCTGCCCCAAAAGCTATCTGCATTCTTGGTGTCAAATGTTCTCACTGGGTGAACAAATCTGTTAAGTCAGAACAAATCACCAGACCCCACTGGTTCTTGGTGGGGCTTTGGGGAGTGTTGTTCAGAGCAAATATCTAAGTTATAGTCCAAGTTTAAATTCGATAAATATAAAATTGCTATTTTATATTTCAGTACAATGCCCTGAATGCTGGCAGCTGGTAACCACGGAGTTAAGCGCCACGCACAGGATTATCACCTTACTGGTTTGACAATAGTTCAGAAACTCGAAGTGACATGGACACCTAGGTGCGGAGCAAACGCCGCCAGGCTGCCACGTTCCGACCCCTCCAGAGGTGTGTCCATTCCCTCACCGGTGGCACCACCACACAGTGCCCACACCCACCCCCGTCCATACACACTTCATCCATATACACATCTACACACACACGTGCATGCACACACACACCATACACACACACAGCGTCCTTAGACATGTAATCCACACACAATCATCTACACACACGTGCATGCACACACGCACCATACACACACACAGCGTCCTTACACATGTAATCCACACACAATCATCTACACACACGTGCATGCACACACACACCATCCACAAACACACGGCGTCCTTACACATGTAATCCACACACAATCATCTACACACACGTGCATGCACACACACACCATACACACACGGCATCCTTACACATGTAATCCACACACAATCATCTACACACACACGTGCATGCACACACATGCCATCCACACACACACCGTTCATACATACACCATCCATACACATATCATGCACAAACACACATATATGCGCACGCACACACACACTGCCCCTACACAAATCATCTACACACACACACACACACACACACACACACACACACACATCTTTGCTGCTCACAGGGTTTAGCTCTCTTCTTGGATGGCCACATCTAGCCTCCTCCTTGGAATGCTGCCCCTCATGATTGTTCCAGGGGGATCCTCAGTGTCCCGGGGAGCAGTCGGCCCCCAAGAGACAGAGTGGAGTGTCTGGGGGCTGCACTGCCTCTGTGGCTGCTTCAGGAGGCTCAACCTCCCCTGCTTTCTATTTCGACGTTCAAACGGGGAAATCCTGCCTTTGGGATAAAGAATCATTTAGATATTTGATTCCTATGCTTAGAGCTCAGCCTGTTTCTGAGCAGAGCGATGAGCTCAGTAGGTTCCTAACATTTCCAGAGGGGTCGCCGGCCTTCAGCCTCCTGAACATCTAGGTGATGTCGAGGGAGGAAACGGCAGGTTGGGAGGTGTGTGAGAATTCCTTGGGGGGAAAAGCCTTTTAAAAAATAGCATTTTAATAATCACCTTCAATATAGTTAGTATAGAAAGGTTGAGAGTAGAAAAAAACCTGTTTTCTGTTCAGTTTAAGACTGTTGGGGTGTGTGCTGGAGGAGAAACAGCTGCGGGTAAGGATGGGATGGACTAGGAGTGAGGGAAGGAAAACCAAATTTGTCTGCACAGTACAGTAAGAATGGAGAGGTTGTTAAGTACGAGAAGGAAGGGGTGAGGGAGTGTAAGGTGGGGGGAACTTAGTTTGTGGCAATGACTGATGGAGTTTTGTTTTAAATAGTGTGTTGTGCTACCGTACAATTCCCCAAGGCAGGAGGACCTGGGACAGTGGCCATGTTCACAGGTAAGATAGAGTGAGCGGGGTTAGTCTCAGCGCTATCAAGTTATCACCAGCCACTGCAGCATGAGTTCAATCCCCAGCCAGGGAGGTTCCCACATGGCGCAGCAGACCTCTTCCGCCTCGCCCACTGCTCCCCCAGCAGGGTATTTCAGTCAGTCTGCCTGTTCTGCTTCCCACTCTGTCTCTGGTGAATCCTCTTACCCCCCACACCTCTGGCCTGCACCCTAGTTCTTGTATGCATCAATAAATAAAACAAATTTTGAAGAAGAAATTGTCTCTGCAATTAAAGAAAAAAAGATAGTGAGCTCCCACCATATGCCTGGCACAAGATTATGCCTTTTACACGCACACTCTGATTCAATCCTCAGACCCGCACCGTATCGTAAGCCAGCTGAGATACCCATTTTGCAGGTGAGGACATGGGGCTACCCAGGCTCAGTCCCCAGCCAGTCAGAGTCCAGCTGAGCTTGATGAATTTCAAATCCCACCCCGTTTATTGTTGTTGGAGCACAGTGGCCTGTGAGCATTGAAGACTGTACAACCAAGCTCTAGAGCCGAAATGGTGTGTGGTTTACGACAATGAAGAGTGATCAAAGCATCCCAGAAACGCCAAGTGTTGAATAAACGCTACGAGGACGGCTCAGCCCTTGCTGGTCATGTCAGATGGCTACGTAGCGAGACAGCAAGGGCTGAGTGTCCCTGGAAAAGGTCACAGCCAAGTGGCCATGTTTGCATTCCGCTGGATATTTAGATTCTGGAGCCCCTTCCCCTCCCAGGCTCTAGACCCCCATTTAGGTCCGGATCGTTTGCAAATCCAGAAGAAAATATGGCTGTCACCGCCTCACTTTTTTTCAGACAATGAAAAGAAAGTGGTTCACCATTTTGGTGCAGAATTGTAAAGCAGTAATCGTAATGCCTCTACCACTCCTGCTTCAAAAAGGAGAAATTATAGCCTTTCATTCTCCAAGCAGCATGTAACTAAGGTTTAGATGAGTGAACAGATGCATGCAAGAATCAGCCACGCGCAGAGAAAACATTCATTTTCACAATCTGGTAAATCTGCTAGGTAGGCATGAAACGGAGCCAAATTGATTTCAGCAGAATGCAATGTCACAGCCTCGGCTCGACGGGGCTCCTTCTTGGCCTCGCTTGGTGCCAGGGCTGTCCCCACTCGAAGTCCTGGGCTCTCTGCCCCAAGCCTCCGAGGGTCTGTGAGGAAGCCTGTTCGTGGAGGCAGCCTTCACCCAACCCACAAGCCCTGTTCTTGCTTCTCCCCCTTTAGGGTCTTTTCAGCGCTTCTGGCCACCCAGCCCCTCATTCCTTTCTCCTGCAGACACTTTATAGTCACAGAGCCTGAAAACAGCGAGTGGCCTTCAGGATCAGCTTGTCCAAGTCTTTCAGTTTATGGGTGAGACCCAGGGAGGAGAAAAAGTCCTGCCCAAGCTCTCCTGGGTCATTAAATCACGGGCTGGGCAACTTCTGCCTCCCAAATTCTTTCCCCGACATGCTGTCGCCACTGAAATCTGGACACAGACTCCACAGGACAGGAATTCTGCAATTACAGCTGCTCCAAATGTCTGGGTGTCTAGAAATATTTTCAGGGCATGGGATTCTGGTCTGTCCTCTTGTTTCTCCACTGGACCAAATCACCAGCCCCTCACACTACAAGTTTACGACCCCTTCTCAGGAAATCTCAGAGATAAAGTTATTTTGGAAGAAAGATTTTTTTTCTAATTGTATTTTTTTAATGAGGCAACACTGGTTTACAACACGGCATATGAGTGGGGGTATACAGGAGCCCACCCCTTCCGGTACATGTGACCACATCACACCCACCAAAAACAGCAGACCTCTGCCCTAGCCATCTTTTGGACTTTACGATGGTAAAATGGTACCTTGCCAGTCTCAGATCACCACTTGCTGAAGCCTGGGGCCAGGTGTAGGATGAGTCTGGTTAAGGGGATGGAACCTACAAATCACCCCACAGCAACCTGGGTCGGGTTTTGCTGCTAACTTTCAGAGCTCTCTGGATTCTGGAATGGTGGATGGAGGACCTGATGCTACACTCTCTTTCTACAACTGGCTTTCAGTAGGGCCTCCCTGGTGGTGCAACGGGTTAAGTGCAGCACTCACTGTGGAGCTGTCAGCGGCCGCAGCGCAAGTTCGATGCCCGTCTGGGGAGATTCCCACATGGCACAGCAGACCTCTCCTGCCTCGCCCACTGCTCCCCTCAGCAGTGTATTTCGGTGGATCCGCCTTTTCTGCTCCCCACTCTGTCTCTGGCGAACCCTCTCACCACCTCACACCTCTGGTCTGCACCCCAGCTTGTATGCAAAAACAAATAAATCTTTACAAGTGGCCTTCAATAAAGACCATGCACCAGGCAGAGTATCACTTGTCAGGAAGAGAGTCACCAGAATCTTCTTGGCAAGGCTTTTGTTTCTCTGGAGATTTCAGTTACTCTGGCCGTCTCTCACTTGTATCCCAGATAACAAGATGGACTCGCCCAACCCCACCTTGGTCCCCACCACACACACCCGGGGGGCCTTGGGTTCAGAAGCTGGCCGCCCTCTTTCTTGGATTTGTTATAAAACCACCCAGCTGGGGGGCTGGTGGGAGGCAGCGCGTTAGGGGGCGGCTGGGCCGTGGCGGCGAGACGGCGGCGCAACTGTGCCGTGGGCTTCAGGCAAAGCAGAGGCAGGAGGCGCCACCACCGTCCGGACGGCAGCGCCTGCATCTCCGGGCTGCCTCGGGCTCCCGCCGCTTCTCAGCTTCCTCCTCCTCGCGAGATGGGCAGGCTTCCAGAGCTGTCAGATTTTCTTCTGCCCAAGTTAACAGGGACATTGATTTCGGAGGAAGGGAGGCCCTGCCCCCAGCCCGCCCTTCCCCGGCTCCGGCTTGGCCACGCCAGCTCCGTGGCGTTGTCCGGTTTTATTAGCACTGCCTGGCTGAGGCCTCCCTCCCAGGCGGCCCCTGGGCTGCCAGCCCCTCTCTGCTTGGCACGTCCACCTGCACTTCTGGCCTCCCAGGGAGAGCCTGCTTATGTGGGCAGTGTGCACTTGCCCCCCTGCCCAGAGTGGGCTGCTGTCCCGCGGGGGGCTTGCATCTGACCGCGCGGCTCCCGGGCTGCCGCCGGGAGGGGTCCCGTGACCGCGACCACGCCGGGCCGGCTCTGCATTGATGGAAATCGGATCACTTTGGGGATTCGAATGGGCCTGCGTGGGGGTGGGGTGGCCTGGCCCGGGAGGTTCTGCTGCCTTTGTGAGGAGACACTTCGTGCCCTCTGAGCCGGAACGCCGCTCTCCTGCAGGCTCAGGTGCTGGAGCGCTGAGGGCGCGGAGACTGGGCATTTCCCTATGGGTGCAGGAGAAGCGAATTTTACTTAGAAAACCATAAAGGTCTTCCAAGAAGAAG